>JZLH01S0010965.1:4336-16587 GCA_001188425.1 Eucidaris tribuloides
ATAGCATCCAAAGGGTTAATAAGGTGATAAGGTTAGCTGAATTATACCTCATCGGAAAGATCAGAGTCTGCTCTTTCTGATGAGGTATAATTCAGATAACCTTAAAGACGCTATATAACACTGTGGAAGACACGTATAAAAAATTGTCGAACTTTGCTATCTGACATATCTGACAGTGTTTGAATGGACAAATAAACACCTTAGGACACAAACGTTTGGACAGTAATGCTGTCACCAGTACAATATGTGCAGATACAAATTGGCACATTAATTTTCTATCGGGCGATAGGAAATTCTGCAACACAGCAGTCTATGGGGGAAAGCTGGAATGGTCTCTCAATGATTTTTACTTTTTTACAGCACTTACTGATCGTTTTAAACTGCAATTTTTTCAGGGCTTCATTTTTAGACCATGTCAGAGACACTGGTAGCATGGGGAATCATGCAGCTCAGATTTTTTTAACTGGAAACACTGTTATACAGTGCCTTTAACACCTTATTAACCCTTTGGATGCTATAATGTCAAATATTTTCCAAAATCTCGGGGTCCCCCCCCCCAATATTTTCATTACCGGTAAGTAATAAAAAAAATAACAACTAAAGACATTCAGAATCTGTTATTGGTGTGATATGACCTTTGGGCATAAACCTTTCAAATTTAAAAAAAAAATCCCCAAATCTAAACTTGTGCCTTAAATATAAAAACAAGCTAAGTACTTAACACATGCAAAGTGGATGCCAAAGATGTGTCAATTGCTTTTAGGAAAATATAATTATACCATGATGCTGAATAATATAACAATGAGTAAATAGAGTTTAGGACAGAAAAAGATCCATGCTACATGTAGCTCATGTACATACTACATGTAGTATACACTGTATGTGCCCTTTATTAGAGATCGTTTGGAAGGATGATTATTTTATTTCAAAATATTTATTTCTTGGATTTAGATTGTGGAAAGTAGGGGGGGTTTCTTGTCTGTTAAATAATTGTTGCCAGTTATATTTGTTGTAATGTATACTAATTCTCATAAAATCACTGCATTTCATATTATTTATTGGGCCCAGAAATATTGTTTGGAGATTTTTTCCAGTTTTTTCCGGTAAAAAACGGAAAAAGGGGGTTTCTCCCAGTTTTTTCTGCCGTCCCGGAAAAAACTATTTTTTCCGTAAGAAACCCAACCCTGTCCAGGGGGATGGAGAAAATTTCTTTAGGGAGCTGATGAAATTCTAGTAAGTTACAATAGATTATTTCACTTTAAAAAAAAAATTGTTATTACAAATTACAAATTATAAATTGTTATTACAAATTACACTGTCACTTTAATGTACAGTACATAAAATTCAATTCAATATGGTACTCAGTTAGAATTACAAATTACCTCAATGAAAGCAGTCATACATGTAATCATTTACTCAACAAATACCTGTAAAATTTCATCCTAAAACTTCTTCTGTATGGAAAGCACAAAAGTAGTCCCAAAAGCCCCATCATATTAAAGTACAGTACATGTTTGTGCTTGTCTATTTGCAAAGTTTCAGTGGTCCAGAAAGAGAGCATTATGCCACTTTTATCAAGGTACTACATGTACCTATTATTGAGATTATTGTTGGACGTTAGTCATTCTTTCCTGAGCTATTTAAAGGTCTCGGATGGAAGATATGTCTCATCACACTATTACATTCTCCAGCTTTTTTGTTATTATTGAGCAATACCTGTGGTGTCTCTCCAGTCCTAGAGAGTTTCAAGCTATAAAAATGTTATGTTCCACCTCATCCCCTACCCCCACCTCCCCCCCCCTCCCCCACCTCCCCTACACACAAACACACACACAAATGCCTGGACTGGACAAGCTTTTTATTTTGATAAGGCCCTCTCCCTGTATGGGAGCAAGCCCAGCCGAGCATGACAGTGCAAGGGCCTTTTGAGATCTGCTTCACATTCTTATTTTAGACCTTTGAATTACTGACTTTTGCTAAAATCTACCAGTCAGCGTGCGTGTGTGTCTACTCGATCCGAATAACTGCATACTAGTAATTATGTTGAATATGCAATCCTACTGGGATGTTTACCTTGATTGTTGCTGTAGCAAGTTGATATATGGATGCGTTCACTATTTCTGTGGTGAAATGATTCCTACACATAGATTTTTGGGGTCAAATTGGACCTTATAAAAACAAAATTTAACCAAAATGCTGACGCTTCTATATTTAAACAAGAACATGTACTTATTGGGTATTTTAATGGTATATGTTGTGTACATGTATGTACCACCACTGATTTAATTCCTTTCAACACACTAAGCAGTCTACAATGCCAGGACAATCTCAAAACCAGGAACAGATTACTCCATTGAATATGACAATCAATTAAAAAAAATTCAGTATGGCATATATTGTTGAGGTCTGAGGAAGTTGGGTATGATAAATCACAACAGATTTCCACTTGAAACTACATGTAGGTTATCATGTCATACATACACTTTCAAGATAATACACTGTAGCTATAGTGTACATGTAGCTACATGTAGCAAAGATAACATACATCATGTATGAATGATTAGCTGTGGTGGTGAGTTCTGAGAAATAAGGTGAACCTGAATAATCTACAGTGTTCCGCTTGCTTTTTTTTTTTTTTTGGGCAGTGACATTACACTGCTTGTCAGTCAGGAAAAGACTTTGCTCTTTTCATTATGTTATTCAATTTAAGCTTGAACTTATTTTGTCCATTTCCTAAAGGGGAGAATATCATTGTTATATATGATTTTTACAAATTTGATTTAATCAGTATGTTGACCTCTGTAGATTATAATCCTGCTTGTCATAGCAGAACAGCTCTCCATAGTGTCTATGACTTTTCACAAACTTTCATTTTCCATCCAAAAGTGAAAATTTGTTGTGTTTGTTTCTGTGGCTTTGACGCATGGCATGAGACTTATGCTATTACAGGTGTTTGGTCAATTTCTTTGTTGATAGCCCCCAAAAATGGAAGTTTATCAGTGAGGCGTTATTCTGATATGACGTCACAGACTTTAGCAGAATTGCCCTCTACAGAGAGCCACCTACAGATTTATTCAAATTATTAAAAAATTCTGAGTCATGGCTTAACTTATATGCTAAAATTTCAGCGTTGGATTTTTAATTATTTTGTTCATTCACACACTCGACAAAAAAAAAAAATACACTTGTTTTCTTGAAGAGGGGGCCAGCAATAGTGGAAATTGCAAGCCAAAGTCACAGTCAGCTACAACCCCCAGAATATAGATGAGTTGATGTTAGTTGTGAATAATAAAATCTAGGTGGTGGTTGTTGTTGCTGCAATTATTATCATTGTTATTGTTAGTAGTAGTAGTAGTAGTAGTAATAGTAGTAGTAATAGTAGTATTAATAATAATAATAATAATAATAATAATAATAATAATAGTCTACTACTACTACTACTACTACTACTACTACTACTACTATTACTACGTCTTCTTCTTCTTTGGGCCAAGGTCACGTACAGCTACAACCCACAGAATGAGAACGAGTTGATGTTGATCATGAACAATGAAATTGAGGTGGTGGTTGTTGCTGATGTTTATTATTTTATTATTTCTATTTAGTGCTCTAAAATATTTGAGAAACACTTTACAAAAATTTTACTAACAAATCATTTGATTTGATTTTTCTTGCAGAGGGGGCCAGCAAAACACGGAAACTGCGGGCGAAGGTCGCGTACAGCTACAACCCACAGAATGAAGATGAGTTGATGTTAATTGTCAATGATGAGATCGAGGTGGTTAACCAACCGGAGGAGGGCTGGTGGGAGGGAATCATCAACGGCAAGAAGGGGATGTTCCCTTCAAATTTTAAGCTCACCGTCATACGAAATAGAAGAGGAGGTTAAAGGTACGACCAAGTACAGAAGGTAAGCGTCTGACCCCCCCCCCCCCCCCCACTCCAGGGTCGGAGGGACTGCATGCATGTTGCCTAGAGGGTTACATATCGTGTGACAAAGTCTTATATCTTAATAAATATTCGACAGATTTTGAAAATTTGTAGCATTTAGGTAGATATCACTAGAATACAGATTGAGTTCAAATTTGGAGTCTGCAAGTCGAAGGTCAAATGTCATAGCTCATTATTTATGCAAATTGGTTTCCGGAAGATAACTTCATAAATATTTGATGGATTTTAAAAATTCTTGCCATGTAGGTAGATCACACTGAAATACAGGTCACGTTCAAATTCGGAGTCCGCAAGTCAAAGGTAAAAGCTCACAGCTCATTATATATGCAAATTGGTTTCTGGACAATAAAGTCATATATGATGGATTTTAATCAGTTTCGGTGTGGAGGTAGATGACACTAAATTACAGGTCAAGTTTAAATTCGTAGTTTGCAGGTTAAAGGTCAAGGTCGCAGCTCATTCAAATTAGTTTCTGCACAATAACTTAATAAATATCAGAAGGATATCAAAATTACACATACACTTGTTTCTCCTTTATTTCTTGAAATAAATTCATTAAACAACAGCAGCCTCTGCCACAAATGCCACACCCACCTCTGGCCCGGACTCCGGCGGTACCACACCCTCCGAGGAGGAGAAGCCGGCGAAGACCAAACCCAAAAGTTCCGGCATGGGCTTCGGTAACATCTTCAAAGAAGGCCAGGTCCAACTGAAGAAAACGCCAACCCAGAATAAAGATGTAGGTCCAGCGAAGCCTTTGACCAAACCGCACGAATTGAAGAGAGTGAGGACTTACTGGGGTTGTGACAGGATCTACGTCCACTCTGCCAAAAAAAAGATTCAAACTTGTCAAAAATGTTAAGCATCAAAATAATGCCAACTTTTCACCATTATGGTCATGAAGACAATTATATGGTCTGTGATCGTTCTAGCAGTGTCTACTCCCTTGGCATCACAATTTCTACATTTCTAAAATTAATTTCTTCTGCATAAAATCAGTTTTGTGAGTTGGCAACACTGTGATTTAATCTCAAGTCACTTGTGTTTGACTTCAATTTAAATTAATTTTGTGTTGAGAACAGATCCTGTCACATCCCTTAAGAAATTATTACGTAAGAGAAGTAAAGAACTATAACTACTAGAAGATACAAGTGGCTGCTTCTTTCATTTTATAAAAGTAGCTTAGCTTTAATTCAAGCAGCTGTAGTTTGTGTAATGATTCTAGTAATTAACCCTTAGCGTGCTAAAGAGTCTCATGTGCACATTCGTACAATTAAATTGAACAATCGTAATAATTATGTTTTTTCTTCACTTTTGCACAAGTGACACTAAAATAGTTTGCTTTAATGAGTTCTATAGATAAATAACCATTTTCATTACCACAAAAAGGAAAGCAAAATTCAAAGAAAATGTGAAAAGAACAATTGTCATTATTATCCCCTCAAAATAAATTCAGCGTGTAAAGAGTTAAAGTACAAATGTCACAGTAGAAATTCCAGATGAAAGTGTTATTAAAGGGCACTGACATGATTGGGAGAAATAGAAAATGCCTCTAGAACAAGAATGGTTTTAAGATATACTAAATATACACCAGCTGGAGTGTGTGTTCTGGCTGGAAGGATTTATCTTGAATTTGCTTATTTAAGAATAATCAAGCATGAACATACCAGCAATGAATCTCTCTCGTGTCCCAAGAGAAATTAATTTCATAGAAAGCTACACAACAAATTTATCTGTCACAAGGCATTATGGTCATGGTAGTTCTTTTAAATTGAGTCAACTTTTGACTACAAAATTTTGACAGTAGAATCCTTGCAGAGTTTACTTGATTCTAGAATAGTTTTATCCCAAGTTGAGGACTGCCCCCAATCATGGCATTTACCTTTTACATGTCACATACAATATTCTCCTTCCTTATTGCTAGATGAACAATCTCCCACATGCCAAAGCCCAAATTGCATACAAACATGTCATGTACATGTATGATGGATGTCTTTTTTTAAGCATAAACAAATCCTTTGGTGACTTCAAAATGTATTATGGATTCACTTGCGCTAACCATTTGTCATAGCTTTTTCTCATGTGTAGTCCATGGAGGCCCTTATAAACCAATAGGCATGCACAATTCTGAATGATTCATTGTATTGTTCGTATTCACAATAACACCAACTAGACATGAGAGGGCTCAAAGCCATGGAATGTCGTGATGCATGCATTATGGGAAAATTGACCTCCAACATGTCAAAAGCAGAAATAGCAGGCACCAATTCATTAACTTGTGTTGTTTTGGTAACAATTAAAGTACACGACATACAAAACCACAAAATTTGAGGATTGAATGTTGTACATGTAAATTTGTTTGAAATATGCGATGGGCTATATTTGTGAAGCAGCAGAATGCTTTTCGCATATGTCAAAGGTGAAGTTTACCCAATGAATATCTGTGGATGAAATTGTTACATTGGTGAAATTGGTCACGGAAAGAGGCAGTGACATGAGGCTTGATGAAAAACAATGTCGACCCCAATCAGGCCTCTCCAGGCTGAATGATGGGCATGCATCATATCATGAATACCGACGATTGAGTATTACCCAGATTATTGCTGCTCGGGGAAAAAGACCTTAAATGTGAATATTTTCTCTCCTTATATTTGAGTACAGCATTCATTGAAGAGGGATGGCCCCAAAGTTGACAAGATGGCTGTAGAAGAGAAGAAGGATGAAGAGAAACCAGATAAGAAAGATTCAACAGAAGAACCAGGGAAAGGTAATGATGATGATGATGATAATGATAATGATGGTGATGGAGATGGTGATGATGATTAAATGTAATGATGATGATGATGTGATCATGATCATGTTCACAATCATGGTTGACAAGATGGCTGTAGAAGAGAAGAAGGATGAAGAGAAACCAGATAAGAAAGATTCAACAGAAGAACCAGGGAAAGGTGATGATGATGATGATGATGATGATGATGATGATGATGATGATGGTGATGATGATTGTGATGATGTTGATGAAGATGATGATAATGATGGTGATGATAAAGGCGATGGTGATGATGATGGTAATGATAATGATAATGAGGAGGAGGAGGAGGGTGGTGTTGTGATGATGATAATGCTTTTAATAATAATGAGGAGGAGGAGGAAGAGGATAATAAAACATTGTGGCTTCTTATAATGTACCATATTCCATCAAAAATGATATCTACATGTATGACAGAATTCTGAATAAATAGATCATAGATTAATATAGGACAGAATTGTGCTCATGTTTTTTTGTGTCATCTATTCACATTTCCCTCAGGCATTTTTAAAGCCAGAGTAGTATACGATTACGAACCCAAGAATCCGGACGAGCTGCAATTAACGAAGGGCACCATCATCACGGTTCTGAACAAGGATGCTGGCGATAGTGGTTGGTGGAAGGGGGAGGTCAACGGCAAGGTGGGCGTGTTCCCCGACAACTTTGTAGAACCTATACCAAATGAAGAGGTAAGTTATTATCAATGATTTTTGAGTGCACAGTGGGGACTTTACGATTCTAACTATGGACAATACAGCATTCAGAAGTATTGAGCAATAGAGGGCGTGCTTTGTCAAAGAGGCCTCCACAAACTTCCAGTTCTATATAAATTAACACGGGTTGAGAATTGAAAAGTCTGAATGAATGACTGGTTTAAAATTTGTGATGTATACCCAACGAATTTTGATGCTACCTGTAAAGGTCACGTGAAATCATAACACAAATTTTGACACTCTGACCTTATTTAGTAAAATCGTGAATTTTGCAGACGTCCCGGTAGACGCAGTCTATGGTAGCTGGAATAAGTTTGTCACACTAGTTGAACCACCGTGCAATCTTTTTTGGTTTTTTTCAAGAAAATTTTTGTCTTTATTCAGAATCAATTGCAAAATTACAAAATACTGTATGGCATTTTCCTCACAAAATGTACAAATTTATGTGAAAAAGGATATTAAAAAAAAAAAACGAGAGGAATGCCTTTCCCCAAGTACACATATAAAAAATCTCATCACAAAAATGTTGAGGGCAATAGCCTTCCACCAAGATACAATTACATGTACACTGTACTATACATGTTAAATATCGTTGCCACGAAGGGAAGGTTGCCAGCCCGTGATCGACCAGTAGAGGGCGCCAACAGTCAATGCCCCCGACCGAAAGCATCAACATATTTCACGTGAAGTTATGACCATTCTTTTAGTTCCATGGTTATGACAAAGGTCCCCAAGTCAGAAAATCCACCACCAGCGCCCCCGCCCGCAGAACACACATTGGCGACCACCATCAGCGACACGACACTACTACACCCAATTTAGTCATTTAATAAATCAAAAGTACTGAATAAAGAGTTTTCTAATAGTAATAATGATATAATAATGATAATAATAATAATAATAATAATAGTAATACACATACAACAACGACATAGAATGACAAGGGGGAAAAAACATATACATACCCACACGATACAAAATAGAAGGACAATACGACCTAAAGAAAACAAAATGAAAATACACACAGGACGACATAAAAGGACAATATGGCCTGAAGTGAAAAAAATAAGAAAGAGGAGGGAAAAAGCAGTCGAACATACAAATATATAGGGCATGAATGACGTACTTCTGAAACTGTAATCAAGGTTAGGTATAAGAGGTTAACAAGGTAGCTGAATCAAAGACTAAGCTTAAATATGTATGTATAATTACCATAATGGTAGAGACAAGTAGTAGAGTAGTTATCTCATGTTGGAAAATATACATTGCAAATCTTTTCCCCTGTATCTCAGTATCCAAGAATATGTACCTCCCATCTGTATCAATTTCACTGTTAAGAACCGTAAGATTCAAATTTTCTTTAATCATTGTACATACCCCTCTGCTATGACAACTACCATGACTAAACATTTCCCATTCCAATCTCTTTCCCATTGGTCAACTACATCTACTGTACTGAAAGTCTCTTGAAAGAAAAATATGTCCCCTTTTTGTTTACTCCACTCTACCGAAGCTCTCTTACTAGCACCTCTTAAACCCTTTACATACAATGACACAATTCTTAAGACATGATTCCTTCTATCCATGTTTAACATTGCTCCAGTTGGTTAACTTTTCTGGATTGAAGTTTGTGTTGAAATGACAGTACATTGCACTCAATACCCTATACCATTGTTCATAGAAAACTGAAGTGGGATTTCCTTTTTGTATAATTTGCGTTGTAAGGCCTTAATTATCTGTAGCTCCTATTAAAGCATTAACATGAATAAAAACAAACAAGGGAACATTGAACTGCCAATACAAGCAAACAAGAGACAGACATAACAAAACATAGCGGAGGGCTCGCAATACCAGAACAAAAAACAAAATGCCTGATATACTGCAGGTAACAGCTCAGTGGACGGTTAAGTCTATCACTGGAAAATAGCCTATCCCCAAATCCCAATAAGGAATGAAGCTAAATTCTACTAAATTGCTTACTTCCATATACCATAATCACATGTACACTTCACTAAAGTGAATGTTATCAATATTGATAACCAAGGACCAGCACTTGAAATATGATTTTAAAAAAAAAAACTTCTATAATTTACAGATTTACACCATGCAGAATGTTTCAGATTCAAAAGGTATATTGTCACGTGAAGATCTTCAAACTGATGTAAGTGATATTTCAAACAGGCTTTTTCGATTAAATGTTTATTCTTCGGTGCTTGCACATACTGTACTGTAGTCTCTTTCCTTCATGCTCATCACCTAATTAAAAAAATTGAGATATTCTGCTTTTAAAGTTTCAGATATTTTCCTTTTGTTTCAAATCCTTGATTCAAATTATCATCATTCGTAAGTAACGAAGATTATGATAAGTGGATAATTTTTCGGTCTACGGTTCCATAAATCAGCCAACCACCGGTCTCCACTCTGCTGTGCTCTTCTCTTTTGCTTTCTAGCTGCAACTTTGGTCCTGCTAACCTGATTCGTGTTGACTTAGCATTTTTTCTCTGGTGATTTGCTATTTTTTCCAAATCATAGCGCTTTTTCTTGAGTGATGATGGTAATTCCGTTGCTACTCAAAAGGTCGGCCACGGTGTTTCATGGTCTCCTGGTGTTGCCAGTCATCGTTGAAACTGAAAGCGAGTTACGCGGTCAGTCACGCTGCCGAATCGGACCATGGGGTCAAGCCCACTTTCCCTTTGTGGTTCTCCCTGTATTGGACTTCAAATTTATAACAGACTGGCATCATCGAATTTCAGGTTCTAATCAGACCATGCTGCCCATTTTGACGAGGGTTTCTTTGGATTTTTGGTCTGAAGGATGAATTCGGTACCTGGAACTGATATTTTAGTTTTTAGTTGCCTGTTTTTGCAGAGGTCATATGCAATGGATGCTAAACGGCCACGTTCGCGTTTCATCTTCAGAGGAAGGTCAGTGCGGATCGTGACTCGTTCTCCTGCCGGGATGGTCTCACTAGTGTTATGAGGGTGTCGAGGTTGCTCGAAGGCCTGAAGAACACGGTTGCGGTCACTCATCTTCACAAAACGAACTATGATAGGGTCCTTCCGGGGCATTGCCGGCGCCGGCGACGGGCTTCTTGGTGGGTAGGCGGTGAATGTTCACTACGGGTATTTTGAGCGCTTCCTCCAAGGGAATATTCAGTAGCTGGGCGATCGACTTAGCTGCTACCGTGTAAACATTTTCGTTGATTTGGGAGGGTATTCCATACATTAATAAATTTTGCTTACGGTGGTGCAACTCCTGATACAAAAGTTTGTCTTCAAACTCTGCTCTCATTTCCTGTAGGCAACGCTCAATGTTGGGGATTTTATCGGTCTCCACTGTTGAAATTTTCACCGACGCGTCCGCCACGGATCTTTCTAAATCATTCATGGTGGCTTTCATGGAGGTAATATCTCCTTTAACTGTATCCAAATCCAGAATAACGCAATCCAATTTGTTGCTGAGTTCATCTTTAAAGTCTTCAAACATTTTCTTCATTTCGGATAAGATGGCTTGGTTGGGGTCAGGGTGAATGTCGGGTACACGCCGTCCGGCGGAAGCTTGGTGGTGGTCACGTGTCATGTCGGGTCGGTGGGGTTGCTGGGGAAGTACGCTGGTTGCTGATTTGGCGTCTTCAATTTGCGATGCAATTTGGGAGTTTCTACCACGATTTTGCTCCTTTTTGCGAGCTGGGTTTTCGAAGATTATACTCACAAGTACCTTTAGTGGTTCCGGTACTCATAATTTTGCTCCTTTAGCTAAGTTTAAAGTTTAATCTGCATATGCACTCACTGACGATAGCGCCCTCTATAGCCCAACACATTATATTGTCGATACGGAGAGTTGTTTGAAGGTGAACGTCGTCCATGACCATTGATGCATATCCACCAGGTGATTCTTATGTTGTTTAATTTTATGAGGGCTCTGATGCAGAGAATTCACGATCAGAGATTTGTCGGCGCTGCGCATATGTCAGGTCGTCTCATGAGTCCACTGCGTGAGGGGACGATGACATAAACATATATCTAGCATAAAGCATTGTCCTCTTGGGCAGTGCACTTATGAGACTAGCTGATGCATGCACACTGCTGGCAAGAGCTCTGATTGTGGATTATTTGCATCACTACACATACCTGATGTAAAAATTTAACACATGTCATTATTTTCAATAATGAACATCATGTAAAGTCACCTGAATTATATGTATCTCCAGTTGATTTGAATGACATCCACGTTCACTCAACCAAAAGCTCCTTAATATTACGTGTATACATGTGAGAACCCATATGAGCTTATCGCGATAAAAAGGCAAGCCTGATGAGCCCTCCATAAGAAATGCAGTAACAGTGTATCCACAAAATTAAATTATGCCTTTGTCATCAGCGACAAATGTGTATCGCATGATCACTCCCTTTGAAAGTCTTTCTTAACTCTTAACATGCAGAAGTCGCAAATCTGCACCAAATAATACACATACAGTTCAGCCTTGATTATACGGCCATCACTTAACCGGCTCTCTCTGTTATCCGGACAATGGACTTATCAGTCATTGCCTGTAATTGATACACCTTTATCAGAAGTGTACACAGAAACCTGCAGGGTATCAGGGAAATATAAATAAAGTATCACTTGCGTGTGGTCTGTTGCAATTTGCTTATGGTGTGTGGGTTGTATATGCTATAACTTTAGACGTGTATTACCTCCCCTATACTGTGTTTGTACATTATCTCTCTTATCCGGCCATATCATTTATCCGGATGGCTACTGGTCCCAACTAA
>JZLH01S0010977.1:0-17213 GCA_001188425.1 Eucidaris tribuloides
GCGTTTAAGACGCTATTGCAAAAGCATGTCACTTTTTCAAAAGTCACAAGGGTCATTTTGAGGGGTTTTCTGCTGATTGTTTTATTGACAGGAGGTCCAGAACGAAGGATTGGCGGGCATATTTCTGTTTCTGGTGAAAGTGGTAACGTGCGCTTGTTCTTATTTTTATGTTAATAACATTATAGTTTGGCATACTGTCTCCCTATGTGTTTGACTTGCCCCTTCAGTTTATATTGTATTGTATTACCAGGGTACATAAATCACTAGCCGACAATTCATCGTCTAAATGTATATACTCATGTCGTTTGGAGGGAGCAGAAATTATTTCGCAAATTATTTGCTGCTTTGCCGATGTTATTTTAGAAATGTATTATTTTCAAGTTTTACTTATATGCTGATCTAATTGCTCATTTTTAGGATTGTTTATCATTTAAAAGAATGCGAGTCTTGACTCCGAATACTTATGATTTTTTATATATGATTTTGGACTTTGCTTATTTCGATGGTAAAATATACGCAATCAAGCTTAGACGGCTGCATGTCGATGTTTAATAAAGACCTTATTGAATGATGATAGTGAATAAGGAATGAATAAAGACAATGTGAGGAATTGACTGATTTTATGGCACGCTACGTTACGAGAAAATCTCGATGTTCTGAGGATCGGTTGAAAAAGTAGGAAATTTGGGAAATGATATTGTCTCAGTAAAATGACCTTATAGGATCCAAACGCCTGACTAAAAATCAATGATCATGCATGGTATCAGTTTGTTGGAAAATGAGTGTTCTAACCAAATAAACAAAAACCAATGATATTTTGCTGATGATGGTGAAGAATTAGCGATCGCAGGTCTTGCATTCTTTCTGGGCCACCACTGTATAATACATTATTCCACCAATATCATAATTATATACGATCACAATTTCCAAGTATAATAATTGTACATTATTTTTCAATCGAATAAGAATGACAGAAAAGGTAAATTTCGTACGTATTTGGGTATTAAAACACATCGGAATAATAACTCCAGTAATCTCTTTTTAAGGTTGCCTTTCAGAAGAAAAAAATATATATTCATGGACAAAATAATTGCAAGGTAGAATGCACACAAACTGGTCGAAAATATATCGGTTTTATGCAGTGTTGCAGGTATTGTAAGAAGACGTAAACTACACCGTAATCAGTACCATCGGTCCATTGATTTTTTTATTCAAGTTCATTTGACAACAAAGATATACACTTAGATTCAGTGCAGACGCCATAGAATCCATTTTGGTGTTTCTTTCATGCGTTTAGCATTTAATTGCAGTAGAATCTTTAAAATTCATTTTTTCTGTTTTTAAAATGCGTACAACAAGCAATAATACATGGATACACATAATTACAATAACATGACCTAAATAAATCAAACATCAACCCTCGACGTTTGAAATGGAACAGTGAGTTTACCATTCCTCTTGGCAATGTACATTTTCAGTTGTCTTTTCAGATTTAAAGGATTTAAAACCAATAAAGTTGGGAATTTTACGTTAGAATTTACATACGTAATGCATATAGTTACAGCAAAGAAATACAAACAATACAAATTTGTCTTTAGAAATGCCAAAACAGTTTCAAAAGTGGAGAGATTAAAGTTAGATCCCCGATGTTGTCTTACTAAATCAATGAAATCATTTCTTTTCATTTTTTAATAGGCAAACTAGAAGTAATGCAGTGAAGATAAACTTGTCAAATGATTCAATAGTCCTATCAAAGTTGATTTCAATACTAATCAGCACATTCTGTACGCGTCTCTTCTCACCTCTCCCCCCCCCCCTCTCCTGTCTCTCTCTCTCATTCTAATTTACATATGAACAGTTTGATCGCAAAACGGATTAATTCGGCTTGAGAAGAGTACATTTCTTTGCACGAATTTGTTCACGGGCCTACAAACAACAGTAAAACCCAAAATACTTTGGACTTGCTTGTGGAATTAGGCTTCAAATTTTATACTCTCGCTAAGTGAGTAGGTGCTTATAATATGAAGATGTTAACTCAATTCTGGTGAAAATAGAGTGAACCCGTTTTGCGATCAAACTCTTCACAATAGTCCCCTTGATCAACCGTTCACATAGATCTCACGATTAAACTGATATTCCTGTCGACATAATATTTAATATTTAATGATAAGAACACTTGTCACAAGAGAAATATATTGTTCATGCGAATTCTGAAACATGATGAGATAAGGTTTGTCCAACTTTTTATCAGAATAGGCATGAATTAAATTTAGCGATTTTAAGCTTGCTGATGACCTCTGAGAATGAACCCAATCTCAGGACCGGCGACATAATGTGAAATCATGAACTTAACGCAAAGGAAACGAAGAGAAAAGACTTACCATTTTGAGTGAGTTTTGTGTGTTTGGTTGTGAGTGTTCGTCTTAGTGAAGTTTCAAGTAGGGTTTTCAGGTGACAAAATCGCAGTGGCCTGTTGATTTTCGATGGGGTAGGATAATGGTTGTGGTAGATGACGTCTCACTTGACAAAATACACAAAACAGATGACATGCATCAAATCGTTCAGCGTCTTCCAAAAGTTATCAACTAGATACTAGGCTTTCGCTCCGGGGACGTACTCTCTAAAAAAATAGTGAGTGAAAACATTCAATCTTTGAGCAGTGCATTTCGGAAAAGAGTGAATTTAGAGTGAATTTGGATTGAATGTGGAGTGAAAAACACACCTTTTCACTCCACAATCTCCAAGTGATCCTGCAAGAGGTCACTCCAAAATGAGTGAAAACAGGCCTTTTCACTCCACATTTACTCCAAATTCACTCTAATTTCACTCTTTACTGAAATTCACTCCTCAAAGAGTGAATATTTCACCAATTATTTTTTAGAGAGTACTTAACTCTAAACGACGCGGGAGTGATGGCGAGCTTCGTCCGCTGTGATCAAACAACTCTCTCGTTTACACCTCTGTGCGCGTTTGACGTACAGAATGTGATGTTGCAGTATTTCTGAAGTGCGACTAAGTTTGGAATGAACACACCTGTTCCCAAGTTCTACCTGGAATGATACAGTTGCAACGATTGATGTTGCTATAACATCAGGATAATGTAAACTGGTTGTCATATTATGCGCAGTGAACGAAAGTGCATCATTGGCTGCAAAGAGAAAACGATCATGCGCAGTGAGAAATAAGCTATCATTACGGATTGCATCTCAATTCATCTACTGTTCTATTTGATGAATAGTTAACCCAGGGTAACCATTTTAGTCAAACAGACCGCTCTATCACCAGGCCCTACTTACATGTAACATAGGTTTCTTACCCTTCTCTGATGTAGAATTCCGAGTGCCTGGCAATATATAAAGCAAAAGGTATCATTTTTAAAGGTCGAACCCGCAAGCTTCTTATCGTGAGGCGGACCCTCTGACCAATATGCCACCACGCTGGTTGCTGATGAAATTCCACAATAATTTGTACAGCCAAGTTGTGATGTTGGTCTTTTCCTTATATTGTGAGCAATGTGATTTCGAAAATCCGGCTCCATGATGCCCTGCGTATTACCACCCTGGTAGATGTGCGTACAAAGAAGCAAGACAATTACTAAATGCTACTTGGTGCAGTCGAAGTTGAAGATTAATGGACAAAATGTCGCCTGCTGCATTCTGCTGCCTAGAAACACTTATCCTGGCAACCACGTTTTTTATGATATTTAACGTAATTTCAACTGCATGATTTTATTGTGTTTGCTCTATACACGTATGACGATAGGTAGTTGAATGTGTGACAAAGATAACTTGAGAATCACTGTTCGGATTTTGTTATCACTTTGCGCCAAGTATGGCCTTTGTTACTAGGATAGGCCATTTATTTATTTTATTTTGGGGGGTTAAACGTCACTTGGAAGTTTTCAGATTGTTTGTGTGTTTGTTGTTGTTGATATTGTTGTTGTTGTTGTTGTTGTTGTTGTTGTTGTTGTTGTTGTTGGTGGTGGTGGTGGTGGTGGTGGTGGTGGTGGTGGTGGTGGTGGTGTAATTGTAGTTGCAGTTACTGAGGGACGGTCGACCGATTTTTGATCCGTACTTGAATGAGCCAATATAGAATTAGAATTAGAATTAGAATTAGAATTTCACAGTTCAAAGGTCAATCACGGCGTTATGTTGAAGATGCGATTCTATTGGCGATTTAAAATTCGCAAGCTTCCGATTTATACCGTTTTCGTTTCATCTGATGAGGAACACTATATCCTACTCCCCCATTGTTGGAATGTGTAATGCAAGTTATGCGTTTGTGTCCTTTGAAAATAATGCAACAGTTCCATCTATTTTTGATAATCATAGCTGTTAGGAGAATTGACAAGTTACAAAGACTTATGAACGTTGTCCTTGTACAATTCCATCACATCGTACTGTTATTTTTTATGTGATAACAAGTTCTACTGGCATTGTTGAGATGTGTAATGCAAGGTAAGTGTTTGTATCCTTTGAAAACAATACAATTCCATTTATTTCTGATAAATACTTAATTGGCAACCAGGATAATTCTGAAGTTACAAAGGCGATTAATAAATTTCCCTACATGTGGCTTATATCTAATTCAAATTTCCACTCACGGCAGCACAGTATGATCTGATGATTACTGTGATTAATGTCGAAATGAAGTGTCGTCTGATGATGGGGCGGTATAAAGTGAAGGTCGAACACTTTTAAAAATCCCGGGCCAGACAGACTTGGAAAAGGGTCCGTTGGAACCACACTAATCACAAGTTTGACCAAAATCCATGTTCACCTGATCCAGATTTTGGCTAAACTTGACCCGAAACGTGGTTGAATCTGACTCTTTTCACCACTAGGCTAGGGAGAGAAAATATTCATAACATTATTTATCGAACAGTCTCATAGAGTGCCGAGGTGTGGCATAGCCACAACATTGGTTCAAAATTGTCTGGACAACGGCTGAGTTAGGTGCAGCGCGTCACATCTGTTTTTTTTTTTTCTAGTAGGAGAACCGCAATTGCACTGAGTTATGGTTTAGCTAATCGAAGAATAGCGACCCCTCTATCCAATTATGAATAGCGCCCCTTTTCTTCGATTATGAATAGCGACCCTCCTCTTCGATTGAGAATGTTGCCCCGCTTCCCTATTATGAATAGCGAACATAATGAACATTGGCCTTTATGAATAGCGACCATTTTTCGATTATGAATCACGACCCTTTTCTTTGAATATGAATAGCGACCCTTTTCTTTGGTTATGAATAGCAAGCCTCTCTTTCGATTATGAATATCGATCCTTATAAAAAAAAATGACCTTTATGAATAGTGAACCCCTTCTTAAGTATAAATAGCGACCTTTTTCTTCGATTACGAATCGCGACCCTCTTCTCTGATTATGAATAATGACCCTTCTCTCCGATTATGAATAGGGACCCTTGTGGATATTAACCTTCATGAATAGCGTCCCTTTTCTCTTATTATAAATAGCAACCCTCTCTTTCGATAGTGAATACAGACCTATTTTCGACTGGAAATAGCTATCCTTAAGGATATTGACCTTTATTAATAGTGACCCTCTTTTCCGATTATGAATAGCGACCCTTATAACTTATTATGTATAACGGAATAGCTGTCTTTACTAGTAATGACCTTTCTCTTCGATAAGGAATAGCGACCCTCTTTTTATGTAGCAATTCCTATGAATAATGTTCCCTTTGCGTTTATATATATATATAGGACATTACACGCCATGAAAAGCAGTCCTTATGAACGACTGGTCCTTACGAATAGTGGTCCTTATGACTAGTGAGTTTATCCCGGATTGTCAAGTGATAAAAAGGGTCAGATTCAACCACGTTTCGGGTCAAGTTTGGCCAAAATCTGGATCAGATTAACATGGATTTTGGTCAAACTTGTGATTAGTGTGGCTCCAACGGACCCTTTTCCAAGTCTGTCTGACCCTGGATTTTTAAGAGTGTTTGACCTTCACTTTATACCGCCCCATCATCAGACGACACTTCATTTCGACATTAATCACAGTAATCATCAGATCATACTGTGCTGCCGTGAGCGGAAATTTGAATAAAATATAAGCCACATGCAGGAAAATTTATTAATCGCCTTTGTAACTTCAGAATCATCCTAGTTGCCAGTCAATTATGTATTAGAAATAAATGGAATTGTTTTCAAAGGACACAAACGCTTACCTTGCATTACACAGCCCAACAATGCCAGTAGAACTTGTCAACACATGAAAAAAAAAAACAGTACGATGTGATGGAATTTTACAAGGACAACGTTCATAAGTCTTTGTAACTTCACAATTATCCGAAGAGCTAAAAATCATTGTCAAAAATAAATCGAACTGTTGCATTATTTTCAAAAGACATAAACCCGTAACTCACATTACACATTGCAACAATGCCAGTAGAACTTTTCAATGTATATGATAAGAAATAAGTAATAGACTGGTTGGAATTGTACAAGGACTATGAACTATGATATTAAACGGGGGGAGTACAGGAAATGGAATCAAGGGCTTATATGAATATAATCAGCAGTCTTCACGTTCAATGAAAATGAATTTGAACTGACATAACCCTGCGACGTTTGACTTTTGACCACTGAACTGCAAAATCCTATTGGCCCATCCAAGCGGGGAGCTTTAAATCACCTCACCACACCTACCTACATGTACTACTTACATGTACCTTTCCACCTCCCTCCGTCCCCCTCCCTATCTATTTATACATACATGCATACATACACACATACATACATACACACACATACATACATACATATTATACATACATACTTACTTACACACACACATACATATACACATACATACATACACACATACATACATACATACATATACATACAGATATACACATACATACATACCTACATATACATACATACAAACAAACAGAGAGCCACCACAACTCCCTTCTGAGGTAAGGCCGTGGCTTCCCGATCTAGAGATCCCCGGTTCGAATCCCGCCGCGAATCCCGCCGCGACCGGCGTTTTGTGTCCTTGGGTAGGACACTTCATCCGCATACCACAATGGGTTCCTGAGGGAACTGAGAAAGCCATTTGTAAATGAATTACATGTACCCTGCTGCCTAGAAACACTTATCCTAGCAACCACGTTTTTTATGATATTTAACGTAATTTCAACTGCATGATTTTATTGTTTTTGCTCTATACACGTATGACGATAGGTAGTTGAATGTGTGACAAAGATAACTTGAGAATCATTATTCGGATTTTGTTATCACTTTGCGCCAAGTATGGCCTTTGTTACTAGGATAGGCCATTTATTTATTTTTTTTTTAGGTTAAACGTGCACTTGGAAGTTTTCAGAGTATTTGTGTGTTTGTTGTTGTTGATATTGTTGTTGTTGTTGTTGTTGTTGTTGTTGTTGCTGTTGTTGTTGTTGTTGTTGTTGGTGGTGGTGGCGGTGGTGGTGGTGACGGTGGTGGTGGTGGTGGTGTAATTGTAGTTGCAATTACTGAGGGACGGTCGACCGATTTTTGATCCGTACTTGAATGGGCCAATATAGAATTAGAATTAGAATTTCACAGTTCAAAGGTCAATCACAGCGTTATGTCGAAGATGCAATTCTATTGCTGATTTAAGATTCGCAAGCTTCCGATTTATACCATCTGATGAGGAACACTATATCCTACTCCCCCATTGTTGAAATATCCTGCTTACGCCACTAGTCTCAACATACCGTAGTCTGGCATTGTTGGAATGTGTAATGCAAGTTACGCGTTTCAACAGTTCCATTTATTTTTGATAATCATAGCTGTTAGGAGAATTGATAAGTTACAAAGACTTATGAACGTTGTCCTTGTACAATTCCATCACATCGTACTGTTATTTTTTTATGTGATAACAAGTTCTACTGGCATTGTTGGGCTGTGTAATGCAAGGTAAGCGTTTGTGTCCTTTGAAAACAATTCCATTTATTTCTAATACATAATTGACTGGCGATTCTGAAGTTACAAGCGATTAATAATTTTCCTGCAATGTGGCTTATATTTATTCAATTTCCGCTCACGGCAGCACAGTATATCTGATGATTACTGTGATTAATGTCGAAATGAAGTGTCGTCTGATGATGGGGCGGTATAAAGTGAAGGTCGAACACTCTTAAAAATCCAGGGTCAGACAGACTTGGAAAAGGGTCCGTTGGAGCCACACTAATCACAAGTTTGACCAAAATCCATGTTCACCTGATCCAGATTTTGGCTAAACTTGACCCGAAACGTGGTTGAATCTGACCCTTTTCACCACTAGGCTAGGGAGAGAAAATATTCATAACATTATTTATCGAACAGTCTCATAGAGTGCCGAGGTGTGGCATAGCCACAAAATTGGTTCAAAATTGTCTGGACAACGGCTGAATCAGGTGCAGCGCGTCACACCTGTTTTTTTTTTCAGTAGGAGAACCGCAATTGCACTGAGTTATGGTTTAGCTAATCGAAGAATAGCGACCCCTCCATCCAATTATGAATAGCGTCCCTTTTCTTCGATTATGAATAGCGACCCTCCTCTTCGATTGAGAATGTTGACCCCTCTTCCCGATTATGAATATCGAACTTAATGAACATTGGCCTTTATGAATAGCGACCATTTTTCGATTATGAATCACGACCCTTTTCTTTGAATATGAAAAGCGACCCTTTTCTTTGGTTATGAATAGCGAGCCTCTCTTTCGATTATGAATATCGATCCTTATAAAAATTGACCTTTATGAATAGTGAACCCCTTCATAGCGACCTTTTTCTTCGATTATGAATCGCGACCCTCTTCTCTGATTATGAATAACGACCCTTCTCTCCGATTATGAATAGGGACCCTTGTGGATATTAACCTTCATGAATAGCGTCCCTTTTCTCTTATTATGAATAGCGACCCTCTCTTTCGATAGTGAATACTGACCTATTTTCGACTGTGAATAGTTATCCTTAAGGATATTGACCTTTATTAATAGTGACCCTCTTTTCCGATTATGAATAGCGACCCTTATAACTTATTATGTATAACGGAATAGCTGTCTTTACTAGTAATGACCTTTCTCTTCGATAAGGAATAGCGACCCTCTTTTTATGTAGCTATTCCTATGAATAATGTTCCCTTTGCGTTTATAAATAATGACACTATTTTCGCCTTGTGAATAGCGACCCTTCTGGTATAGGATATTACACGCCATGAAAAGCAGTCCTTATGAACGACTGGTCCTTACGAATAGTGGTCCTTATGACTAGTGAGTTTATCCCGGATTGTCAAGTGATGAAAAGGGTCAGATTCAACCACGTTTCGGGTCATGTTTGGCCAAAATCTGGATCAGATTAACATGGATTTTGGTCAAACTTGTGATTAGTGTGGCTCCAACGGACCCTTGTCCAAGTCTGTCTGACCCTGGATTTTTAAGAGTGTTTGACCTTCACTTTATACCGCCCCATCATCAGACGACACTTCATTTCGACATTAATCACAGTAATCATCAGATCATACTGTGCTGCCGTGAGTGGAAATTTGAATAAAATATAAGCCACATGCAGGGAAATTTATTAATCGCCTTTGTAACTTCAGAATCATCCTAGTTGCCAATTAAGTTTTTATCAGAAATAAATGGAATTGTATTATTTTCAAAGGACACAAACGCTTACCTTGCATTACACAGCCCAACAATGCCAGTAGAACTTGTGAACACATGAAGAAAAAAAATAACAGTACGATGTGATGGAATTGTACAAGGACAACGTTCATAAGTCTTTGTAACTTCACAATTATCAGAAGAGCTAAAAATCATTGTCAAAAATAAATTGAACTGTTGCATTATTTTCAAAAGACATAAACCCGTAACTCACATTACACATTGCAACAATGCCAGTAGAACTTTTCAATGTATATGATAAGAAATAAATAATAGACAGGTTGGAATTGTACAAGGACTATGAATTATGATATTAAACGGGAGGAGTACAGGAAATGGAATCAAGGGCTTATACGAATATAATCAGCAGTTTTCACGTTCAATGAAAATGAATTTGAACTGACATAACCCTGCGACTTTTGACCTTTGACCACTGAACTGCAAAATCCTATTGGCCCATCCAAGCGGGGAGCTTTAAATCACCTCACTATACCTACCTACATGTACTACTTACATGTACCTTTCTATCTCCCTCCGTCCCCCTCCCTATCTATTTATACATACATGCATACATACACACATACATACATACACACACACCCATACATACATATATACATATATACATATATACATACATACTTACATACACACATACATATACACACACACACACATACATACATACATACATACATACACACACACATAAACACATACATACATACAACCATACATACATATACATACAGATATACACATACCTACATATACATACATACATACATACATACATACATACATACATACATACATACATACATACATACAAACATAGAGCCACCACAACTCCCTTCTGAGGTAAGGCCCTGGCTTCCCGATCTAGAGATCCCCGGTTCCTGAGAGAACTGAGAAAGCCAGTTGTAAATTAATTACTAGTAGGTCCTGAGCGCCGAACAGATAGCCGCGCTACTCGCGCTCAGGGAGTAGAGGAGGTGCACATTAAAGTGCAGACTTGACATGGAACAATGACCAAGGGGTAATGTTTGAAGTCGTGTGACTATAAATCCTCACCTTTAAAAACACGTATACATGTTCGTTACAAAAGTATATGTATATAATGAATTTATGTACGTAATATGAATAATCAATTTTTATTTGAACAAAAATTGTCATATTTCGTTGTGTAACCAAAAGTAAGTTGCCCTTATCTACCGGAAAAACTTTGGGTGGACGGAAGTTTGATTTGTCCTGAAGGGGAGTTCCATAACATCGGCTGACCATGATCCCAAAGCTATACTCAATTGCTGGGCCTATCTGTTACGTATTTCTTTCGTATTTGTGTTCCTTAGCAAATTGCCCGATAATGACTTCCACGTTATGCATCTTTTTTCACAAAGCTGCACTTTAATTTGGTGTAATCTAGCGTACCGTTGGTCAACTCATTGAGGAGGCACCCAGCCGCTCATCCAAAATTGCATTTTCAGATGGTGGATTAGTTTTTCTGTGCTACAGGAGGGGTGCAAATGAGATTCTCTCCCTTTAAAGGTGTTCTGCATAAATGCACTAAATATATTTTTTTTAATCCATTTATACTTGATTTACTTAAACGGCAGTAACATAATTGGAGAAGTAAACCATCCCTCAAGAACTAAAAACGTAAGTACTCAGGAGTTGAAACATACCGTAATTGTACCAATATATACACTAAATAGAGTTTATATCCATGCTGGACGGATTTGGCTTCAACTCGTTTTCTTGACAAGCAAATGAAATTCTGTTATCAGGATTGACTTAATGTATTTCTGTGGTATAAACTGAATCCATAGATAGCTACACAGCTAATTCAAACAACCAATTAAAACGTGGAGTGAGTTTTTTTCTTTACTTGAATAATTTAGTGATCGAATAAATCAAAGCATGAATCGTTGGATTAGATTCGGAATGTCCATCAGGAAATTCATTATTCTCACAACATTTGCATCGACACAAAACAAAACGCAATATAACAAATGATTGATTTTCAAATATGTTGGAAAATGGAATGAGAGTAAAATGCAAGTATTAAACAAGAAAAAAAATTAAATGTGTGTTTTGCACAATATCGAACGTAGTCGTTTACCAGAACGCATGATAATGTAGTTTCTAAGAAGTGGTTGTTTTTCGATTTGTATAATTTAATTTACTTCTTGATTAATTTTTTATTTATATTTTTGCTTAATTTATGAACTTCAACTGTTACCTTTTCCGCTTACTTAGTTGTTCTTCGGAGTTTTTAGAAGTCTTTCTCTGTACACCCTCCGTACCAGAATACACAGCTGAATAACAGTACACTTTCAACATCAACAACAACAAAATACAAATCAAAAAGAACATTTATATGATTAGACAGAGCACCACTTATATACATGTAGAAGTCTCTGCAAGTAACTATCAAATATTAAAAATCTATATCAAATCCCCATTTTTGGTTTTACTGTAATGATAGTTTTCCATTTGTCATCGCCAGACTGTACTTGGTGTCATTAATACTGTGAATGTGTCGCATGACCAGCAGAATTGCGGCGTTAGCCAGCGCGGGCGCTACCCAAGGGCGTAGGCTGGTTTGGGCACGGGGAGGTGCACATCTTGGGGAGGTGGAACTAAAGTGACATGGGGAGGTGCACATCTTAGGGAGGTGGAACTAAAGTTGAGTAAATCAGGCGTTGAAAGCAGAAAAAGTGGTGCAAATTTTGTTTTGCTTGCCAGGGGCGGAACTCTTATGGCTCTGCGGAAGGGGGGGGGTGCACGTGCACCTAGTGCACCCCCCAGCCTACGCCCTTGCTACCAATAAATTGCCTCTTACTTGATAAACATTACCTAATTCATATGAAATCAAATAGTTGTGATACGTTTATGATCGTTTTAGATCATTCTGTCAGCCTGCTAAGTAGAAATGTCAAAATTATCCGACGTTTTTCAAATTAGCAGCAATCAATTGTTAGCGACCTGTTGCTGTTATGTCAAGGCCCTTCTGCCAGTCGTATAGTTTACATTCAAACTATAAATACAAAGCAGGCAATGCAGGGGCGGCGCCAGGGTAAAATCATAGGGGTGACATAAACCAATGGGGGAATGAAAATGTCAAAATGGCCAACATTAATGAAAAACCCCATGATTTTCCGATATCTAAAAATTTTAGAGGCCGGGCCGCCCCCTGCCCGCCCCCCCCCCCCCCGTGGCAGCGGCTGCTGAGCCTGGCAAGTTGTTGGTATTGTGCCCACGGAAAAGACAACACAAACAAAGTAACTTGGTTTTCACTCGGAATTCCGTTTCCTTGTCAAAGCTGGTCAACATATCAACTCTCTTGCCTGCATCGAACGGATTTCCATAAGCAAGGGAAGCCCGATTGCGAGCCACCGAATTGGGTGGGGGGGGGGAGTGAGAGATCTACTCAGCTGTGTCACATACCCGCAACAGGGCAATGCTTCAATTGCAAATCCGCTCGAATTGACCTTGGATCTGAACGAAATATCCCGAAGGTCACGCCGGCAACCCACTTACAGATGTTAGTATATGTTCCCCTCTGTCGTAAGAGTTTCATAACCGTCCTTTCTGTTTAAAGCTCGTGGGCCTGTTTCATAGGGCTGTTCGCAAGTTACGCATGACTTTACAAATGACTTGAAATATAGCAAGCCAAATGTGATTCTAAAGCTATTGAAATCACATCTGCTAATGCAAACATAGATTAAAGACATTTAAAAATTGTCAAACTTGTTGTCTGACATATCTGAGAGTGGAATGGACAAATCAACACCCTTAACACAAAATTTCAGACAATTAAGTTGTCACTTGTAAAATATGTACAGACAAAAAATTGATATATGAATTATTCTCGGCTGATAGAAAATTCTGCAACACAGCAGTCTACGGGGGAACACTGGAATGATCGCTCAATGATATTTACTTTTTTGAAGCACTTAATGATCATTTTGAACTGCAATTTTTTTCAGGGTTTCATTTTTAGACCTTATGAGAGACACTAGTAGCATGGGGAATCATGTAGCTCAGATTTTTGAAATGGAAATATTGTTATACGATGCCTTTAATGTTCTTACTCTTAACAACCATTTAACAAGCATTTCAATGCAAATTTCATTTTGGGGTAAACTCTAATTAATATCAATCATACTTTCTTAAAATGACATGAAAAAATTGCATTTTACTTGGCACTTCACATTCGAGTTGTTCGTAAAGTCATGCGTAACTTTACGAACAGCTTTATGAAACAGACCTCAGGTATAGTTTTGGTTGACTGTAAAAAAAATGATGTTCGTTACAATCATGTCTTTTTGAGATAGACCTATACATTCATGCTCATAATTATGGAATATTTTGTTGATACGTAAGTTCTGTCTCCTATATCGTCCAAAATTTTCAAGACAAGTGTTTATTTCACAAAAACGCAGTATGTAAAGCAATTTTTGGATTTCCTGAGATGACTTAATTAAAAACGAAAATACGTTTGAGTGCAATAAGAATTACATATTATTTTTTTATAATCTACAAAAATCATGAAAAATGTATTAAATTAAAGTAATTCAAAAACAACAACCCCCAAAACTGATAAATTTGTATCTAATGTCACTTATCATTAAATTAACATCAGAATTGTCTGTTACAAGTCTAATAACGCGCGTAACCACCACATGACGCAACAACACCAACAATACTGCCATTTATAAACACAGGTTTTAGTGCCGAGTCGGACGCTACAAAATGCTCAGTATTCCTGAAATTCTTTGATTATAATTGTTTCACCTGGGATGACCAAATATTAATCTCAGATGTACCGTTCACGGAAAAATAGCATCTTCTAAAATGTTTCTAAAATATTCCATAATTATGAGCAGGAGTGTATGATCTATTAGTGCCCTGAGAATAATGTTCGCTCTGAAACTCTACCATTTTTTAGAAACAATATCGTGGGGGACCCCAGCATTTCCGATAGGTGATGTACATACCGTCACCTGTTATCCGATAAATTAAACATCACACTTTGTCACAATAAACAATTTCCAATGGGTTTGATGTCTGGGGTAACAATAGAATACTTTGCGAAAGAGTGACAAAATATTGTCTGATCGACCGAAACTATACCCGAGCTTTAATCACCGCCAAAAATGTTGATGGTAACTTGAACAACGGTGTGGAATTCAAGGTGTTAGCTCGAATGAACTCTTTGCACACATTCTGAGGGAATAATGATGACGATTGTTATTTTGTTTTATTTTTTTGTCTTGTTTTCTTTATGTCACCATTGATATTGGTAATTATTTAATAGATAGTGTTTAAGTAATATGGCCATATGTTAGCTTTTCCAGTACAAAAGAAACGGAAAGAACTAATTAATTATTACGATTGTTGAATTGAATTGTACGAATGTGCAAAATTGCAACATTCACGTGCAGAGGGTTAACACCGGGGGTGTGATTTTAACACCCACATTTTTGCTGCGAGGGTCATGTATAACACTGACTCATTGCCGCACATGTTACTACCATTATCTCGTGTACGTTGTAAAACTGAACCGTGGAAACTTTGCAGTTGAAAACGATCACTGAGTGATTCAAATCAGTGAAAATATGTGAATGATTGGTTTTACCACAACACAATACACACTTTCCCTATACAGACTGCAGTGTTAGCATAAATAATTTGATGGGCGTTCATTATTAAGGGAATAGCCTATTCATTCATGGGCGTTTTGATATTGACAGTACAATTTCGAACATCCGTACACATGACTAACAGCATAGTTCTATACTTAAATATGATTTTAAAAATGTATATACAGTACATATGTGTGTCCACAGTATTAAACAACCATTTTCATCACAGTGTGCCTAATTTGTTGCCAAAAAATCAAACGTTTATATAAAACGATGGTACAATACACAATGATTATTGGTTATTACCAGACAGATAAATTCGTATTTCTTGTGTCCAAAATAGTAACGTCTTTGTATGCATGCTACCTTTGAAGCGCAAATCATCCTTATCCTACAAACAACACATGGACATGGCTATGATACGAATGTTACAAATAATTGCTTACATATAATTATATGACCTTCATTTCTTTCTATACAGGAAGACAGAAAATTGCTAATTAATCATTCTGTGAATGAGACGCATCAACTGTCCCATGGGAAGCATGATTTCGGCTATATTATGCTTCTCTATCTCAAACTGCAGACGAACTTTTTGTTATATCTTGCATGGTTTATTTACTGTCAAATAAACCAGTTTCACAATGTATTCCAATTTATGGATTTTTTTTCTCTTCCGAAGCCTAGTGACAAGCTATTTCTTTCATCTTTTTCTATGAATACATTTTCAATACTGAAAATGCAACTTGCATGCATTAGTTGTTGCTATGTCCGGCAAGCATTCAAGTTGTCAAGAGTAACCTTTGTCAAAATGGTATGCATAACATTTGCATACATTATGAAACTGGTCTATTATCATTAACTATTCAATGCCAGAGAAATTAGAGCTCTATGGATATTGTGTGTGCATATTTGCACCTTTGGCACTATAAGAGTTGATAAAGTGTGGTTAGCCTATATAGGCCTACATTGTTTAAAAAAAGTAACGTCCTCAAACGTTCATAACGTAAAGAAACCAACATTCCAGCATTCCTGCTTTTTCAATTTTGGTGAACATATTGGAAAGATTGAGGACGTAAACTAAGCAGCAGTTTTGCACAGAATCAATTGATTAACTTTTTGAACTCGCTGAACTGTATTCTGTAACGATACTCTCAGGTTTCCGGCGACCACCACATTATGTACCTATTACGGGGATACGATCCACAATGCGTTCAATTTGACTCAATTTTGTCGTAATTCACCAAATATGTTTTGCAGTGGCGCGTGTTCTCGGTCGAGGATTTGCGCTATATCGTCTGTGTATCTGTGTGTAAAACGGAAAGGGACCTAACATCAATATATTGAAATAACAGGTTGTGTGGCAATGGGTGTTTAGTCGATAGGATCAAAGAATTTGTTTACATCAGAGACTCGGCTTAAATGGAACGAAATGGAAGGACTATACGTGTTGTTGTTGCTTCAGACAGTTATCACGTTTTACTCGCTCAGTTTCTGTTTAATTAATGTCTCTGTTTGTGCGGGAGATATCGGCGCAGCGGTGCGTTACTCCACGGAAGAGTCGGCCGTCATGGTCGGGCTGCACAATGATTGGCGAGGGAACGTCACGCCTCCAGCCGCGGACATGGAATTCATGGTGAGGATATATACATATATGACTTATTACATCAATAATATATTAATTATTTCGTGAGTGAATATTCAGACCACCCAAATACGTATTACGGCTACAGATTGTTAACAATCGATGGGTAGGCCTATGTTGAGTTCAACATTACGTGGTTAGCAAAAAGAGTTCAAACAAGGTGAAATTTTAAATTGAGATCAAATGATTTGAATTCGTATATTACAATAACAAGGTCTCAGTTATTCTGAAAGTTGCAAAAGACAGAGTTGGCA
>JZLH01S0010983.1:17927-40179 GCA_001188425.1 Eucidaris tribuloides
TTACAGGTTTTAAAGGCAAGGTCCACCCTGACGTCAAGTTGGTTTTAATAAAAGCAGAACAATGAGAGAAACCTTTAATGAAAGTTTGGGGAAAATCCACCAAATGATAGCGGAGTTATGAACTTTCAAAGTTTCAAATTTGTCACGTCCCATGCGAGCAGCTCCCCCATTGTCATGTATAAAGTGTCATTTTCTCATAAAAATGAAAAATGATGTTACCTGTGCATTCTTGTGTGGATTTCCGCCAAACTTTCATTAATATGTTTCTTTCATTGTTCTGTTTTAATTAAAACCAACTTGACGTCAGAATGGACCTTGCCTTTAATGTCAAACTATGTTTTTTGTATTTAAAGCGATAATAACTACATGTATGTCTTACTGGAAATACAGTGATTTTCCAGTCAAGGAGTAAGCTAGACACATTTAAAAAAGATAAAAAAGTACAACCCTCTAAAACTGGTTGAGGAAAAATTACATAACCCTATGTACTATGTGAACCTAACAACTGATGTGCAAAATTTTTAAACAAGTTGTGTAACTTGCAACTTCTTTGCAAAATTTACAGAAATTGTGTAAATATTTTGCACAATAGTTGGTAGGTTCACATAGTACGCAGGGTTGTGTAATTTTCACACAACCAGTTTTGGAGTGAAGCGAGTTTGATTTTACACTTTGTTTCTTACTGGATTACTGGCAGGCGTTGAAGCCTACACATGTCATCTATTAGTCTGACGTCACGTCACATAAGAAGGGGCTTCGCCAAAGGTTTCCAATTCTGTTAACAAAATTCAGCACCAGTTTTTGGTGCCTATCAAAAAGATTTTGACGTAAGAAATGTTCCTACCAGTACCATTAATTTGTCCGAAACGGGCTCCTGGGAACTATTGTTGGTCCAAAAGGTGCTTATTAACCCCAAAAGGGTTCTGCTAGAATGGTTCTGCTAAGATGATTCTGAAACGAACCGTATTTTATTGTGCAGAAGGTATCTCCAAAAGACATTTTGAAGATATTTAGAGTGCTTGGAAATGAGGACTAATAGTTTTTTTTGTATAGCATCTTAAAACTGGGTGTCTCTTTTGCTCGCCTAATATTTAACATTGTGCAAATACACTGGCATATAGAAGAAAATCCTATTTAAAAACCTTCAACAAAGTGTAGGAGGTAGTAGAGGAATTACAGTATACGTTTGACATCAATTTGGTTATTTGTCTGTACCAGTGATACTAACGTATTTTAAGACAGTGCATGTAAGTCTCTTTTTACGTCCATGGATAGTGCAATAGTTTCACGTAGATGACCTTGCATTCCTTTCAGTGCCTGGCACTTGCCAGCACAACTGTCTGGTATTACATAAGTACTGTAATCAGCCTGATAAACCTAGTACGTCCATGATATACCTAATGCCTAGGTCCCTTTTTTTACAATGACATTACGGAGCCCGTAAACTCATCGTATCTTCCATATTGGTGCTTTAATTGTCCGATTTCGCACGATTTCACAGGCTCCCTACGGGAATCGTAGTCTCTACGAGTTTTGTTTAGTGTGAATTTGACAATATTTGTTAAAAATCGTAAGCCCGTAGCCCGTAGACTTATCGTAGATAGCATTGTACGATCAACGCACGGACATCCCACGGAGGCCGTGCGCTGATTATACAATCATTGCACGATATCGGATAAAGCCTATAGGTCACATTTGACAGCGTACACCGTACGATAACTTTATCTACGATTTATCTGACGATTTTAGAGGCATCGCAGATGGCGACGGGCTACGACGTATGTACGAGCATCGTGCGATTTTTTTGTACGGGCCTTTGAGTTCGGGCCGGTGCAGAGGCTGTACGAAGTTCGTACAGCTATCGTACAGAGATCGCGCGATAGCCTTGTAGTCTCTTTGGCCTCTCCACAGATCGTTCGATATCGTACAGAGATTGTACGATATCGTACAGTAATCGTACAATATCTTGCAGGGGCTGCACAGAGATTGTGTATAGACATTGTGTCATTTTGAGTGTTCAAGCACTCACTCAAATAGCCGATATCGTACAATGACTGCACGATCAGCGCAAAGCCTGAGTCGATCGTACGAAGAAATCTACGATAAGTCTACGGACTACGGGCATACGGTTTTTAAAAGTTGTTAACCCTTCACACTATATAAAATTGTAGAGGGTACGATGCCCTTAGAAAGTCCATGAAATCGTACGAAAGTCGTACAAGCAAAGCTTGTCACCGTACCGAGATCGTGAGATATGGAAGATACTACGAGTTTACGGGCCTCGTAAGGTCATCGTAGGCCAAAATGTGACCAAGGCTATTTGGAAAGGGGCAAAAAAATCGTTAAGAGGTTGCAACCTCATGGGGTCATTGTATGATCCTCGTATAGCTATCGCAGGGTTCCCTAAAATTGATGGCACTACAACTATGAAAAGGCTGAGGAGACTGCAGGGCAACTGCACTGATATCGCACGATCTCTGTATGATAGCTGCGCGATCTCCGTCCAGCCTCTGCACCTGCTCGAACTCAAAGGCTCGTAGGCCCCTACAAGAAATCGCACGATGCTCTGAGATAATGTGAACACATACGTCGTAACCCGTAGCCATCTGCGATGCCCCCCAAATCGTACGATAAATCGTAGGTAAAGTTATCGTACGGCGTGCGCAGTCAAATGTGACTGAGGCCTACGTGAGATTTGGAACAGTTTGCCTAGAACGGTGTGCCTTCTTCTTAAAAAGAAGCCTGATCCTTGAGAAAGATGATAGACCCCACAGAAGATGAAGCCATCCGTCACCAAACCCCACATGTCGGTTTATCACGAGATAATATAATTAATGATGAGAATTAGGACAGGCATGGCTAGGACAACACATCGGCCCTGCATGTGATAGTAAAACGGTCTAACTCAAAAATTTGTCTTTCTGTGGTAAGTGCACTTCTTGGGCAATATGAGGACACTCTTTCCAATGATACTATCGAGAATTTCTCACCATGATTCGTTAGAGACAATTTCCACTATCTTGTACTTTTGTTCATTTTTGCTTCAGTTGTGATGGTAACACTGTCTAGATTGAAGTTAGCTCATTGTCGTCTATGCTCTAGGACGGTAAAATGGTCTATCTTCGGGTTAGACGGTGATAATTATGAGTTTTGTTGCGGCCATGTGATGTTCAAACGGTGTGTCTTGAAAATCATTGCTCTGAGAAAATTTACCTTTAAAGACACTATAGCACTGTGGAAGCCCCATTCAAAAAATTGTCAAACTTTGCTATCTGACATATCTGGAAGTGTTCTATTGGACAAATATACTCCAGAACACAAAAGTTTAGACAGTTATGCTTCCATCAGTAAAATATGTACAGATAAAAATCAGCACATGAATTATTCTCAGCTGAGAAACATTTTGCCACACAGCACTCTATGGGGGAGAACTGGAATGGTTGCTCGATGATTTTCACTTTTTAAAAGTACTTAATGATCGTTTTCAACTGCAATTTTTTCAGGACTTCATTTTTAGACCTTATCAGAGACACTGGTAGCATGGGGAATTATGTAGCTCAGATTTTTTAAACTGGAAACATTGTTATACGATGCCTTTAATGTTCAAATATTTGATGGGGATGTGATTTATATAAACTGATTTCAAACCTATTGTGCGCATGTTTGGTTTTTATTCAACCAATATTCGAGTGAATAGACCATTTACTATACTAGGAAGATCAAAATCCACAATAAACAGTCTATCTACACAAAAGTGATTCTTATTTTAAAAGAAAATAACGAAATATGCACAAACAACGGCCAATTAACAGTTTCCCTTGTCTTTATTTATTGGTATTCTATCAGTACTGTAATGGATTATATCCCTGTCAGTAATATACCTCAAACATTTCAACTTTAAAATCATTTGTTCTCAAAAACTGCCATTTTCAAGATAAACCGTTTTGCCATCTCACGGATGAATTAGGAGGGAATCATGATTCGGACGAGACGTGCACTGCATGGCGTCGCTAAGTAGTGATCTCCCTGGGGATGGCTTCATATGTGTGTAGAAGGACAAAATCTACGTCAGAATTTCAACACTTAATGTGATTTTTCTTTGTGTAAGAAAAATGCCCATTTTGAGAGAGTTTGTCTCAAAGGTTGTTTTATTGACAGATAGTTTCGTCTTTGTGTAATCTACGAAAAACTGAAGATCGTAGGCCTGTACAATATGTGTTTTGCAGCTTTTGTTATGATACAATAATTATGATCACAAAATTACCGGAAGACGAAAATTATTCCTAGGTCAATGAGGCAGTACTAAGAAAAAGATTGTGTAAAAACGATATATCCAACATACTTTAAGCAATATTTCTTACTATTCATTCTTATGACGTACTTGCTCTATATTATGTATATTATGTCAAATAAATGTCTGCCCATAACCTGCCGAATTGGCATGATGTAACGGTAACAAATAAGTGACAAAGCCATTTTAATGAAGTCTATTTTTATGCAAGTCCGGCCACTCTCTAATAAAGAACGGGTTTTCGATAGAATTAGCTCAGTATTGCAAATTTCATTTCTTTCATTTCTTCAATTCTGTGATTAGTAGTAATTTATTTCATTATCGACGTATACAAGTAATAATTATGTTGTCACAAATTGTAATTGCTACAATTACTCATGTTGCCATTTTGTCATTTGAAAGGAGGAAATAAATGTTTTTAATTCAATTTGCATGAATTGAATTACATTCCTTCGCTAAATACATCTACAGCGTGTCATTTACTGTCAAATTTGGAACAGTTTATTTATCTTCTGGACTATAGTTAGTATTGTGGCACAAAAATGATATGGAATTTAACACAGTTTTCTATAATTATTATTTGTTGTGAAGCAAAGTTTCATGTCATAGCTAATATGTACATGCATTTGACATCACAAAGCCTTTTGTGTTCAGAAAATGTAATAATGGCAATGTTATGTTCATTTTTACCATTGTGTTCCTTCTGGGCTGTTGTTACATGTTTTTGCTGGCTTTATTATTTTTTGTGTATGGTTGGTTTATTTGTGTCATCAATTTCTAAATAGTCGAAAATCGAGGCGTACTCAACGTTATCATCCTCGGGTCATTCGGTTGGTGAGATAGCCCTACCGACTCACAATGTAAAGTGCCTCTGAAATAGATAGAAGAGACGCTAGATAGATAGACAGACAGATAGATAGATAGATAGATAGATAGATAGATAGATAGATAGATAGATACGATAGAAAGTAGATGATGACAATTAGATTAAAAGATTGATGGATTGATAGAACTTATATGGATATATAGGGCAGGTGAATAGATGGGATAGATAGATAGATAGATAGATAGATAGATAGATAGATAGATAGATAAAAGATAGACAGATAGAGAAAGAGAAAGATGGGGAGATAGATAGATAGATGGATAGATAGATAACTGGATAGATAGACAGATGACTGGATACAGATAAATAGAGAGAGAGATGGATAGATAGATGGACAGATGGATAACTGGATAGATATATAGATAGATAGATAGATAGATAGATAGATAGATAGATAGATAGATAGATAGATAGATAGATACATGACTGGATAGATAGATAGATAGATAGATAGATAGATAGATGGTTAGATAACTGGATAGATAGATAGATGACTATATAGATAGACATATAGATAGATAGATAGATAGATAGATAGATAGATTGATTGATAAATAGATAGATAGATAGATAGATAGATAGATAGATAGATAGATAGATAGATAGATAGATTGATTGATAAATAGATAGAAGACAGGGCAAGAGAGAGAATATTTAACCACGTAATTCTAATTTCCGCGCATACTTTGTAGATGTAAGCGTTGCTACTAACAACCCGAACGTTTTTCCCGACATAACATAAATTATGGTATATTACAATACAGGTGTATTTCAACAGAAATACCATTATGCGTATACAGATCAATGCGTAAATTAGGTGTGTACAATTATTGCACATCACTACGTCCTCCCAGAGGAAATGTAAGTCTGACTACATTATGGAATTGAAATTCTTTGAAACCCAGACGTGTATCTGTGTTAGTATGTATGAGTTTAAAATAATATGAAGTGAAAATAAGACACATAATATAGAATCGGATTTTTTTAATGAGTGAAATATTAGGCACGCGGCTTGAAATTGCTGTCGAAACGGATACACAAACACACACAAGCACGCGCACACACACACACACACACCTACACATCACACACACACACACACACACACACACACACACACACACACACACACACACACACACACACACACACACACACACACAGTTAATAGTATATGGGTGCCGTAAAGTGATGTAAAAACACGACGTTTCGGTCATAGACCTTTTTCAAGTGTGAAGCGATGAATTCAAAAACAGATTAAGCGTAAAACAAAGATGACATAAACGCGCATTTATTTCCAAAAGGGGTTAGATCCACTTTTAACCATTCTGAGAAAAATTGGGGTTTTTTTTATTTACCCATATTGCAATGTTTTTGCGTAAAACCAACTTGACACTAAAAAGTACCCCACAATTCGAATGTAAAACTACACTTAGAAAAAAATATGTGAGTTTTCAATTTTTTAAAATGTTTGGTTTTATTTTTTATTTCTATGGATCTACCCCCTTTTGGAAATAAACTAAATGGATGTGTCCCATTTTGAAAGTGAAAGTAATTTTTCGTTGACATTATTACAAATTTTAGCTTGAATTTCACCTTCTCATTTGTGTTATTTTATAGAGCTGCTAAAATTATATGGATTTTGACCCCAAAATGAAATTTGATTAAAAAATGGATGTACCCCCTTTTGGAAACAAACTCTAGTTTATTTCCAAAAGGGGGTAGATCCAATACCATTTTAAGGAAAATGAATTTATCAAAATATATTCACATTGCGAGGTTTCCGAGTAAAACCAACTTAACCAAAAAAAAAGAAACCCACAATGCGAATGTAAAACCATACTTACAAAAAATAATGTGAGTTGTTATTTGAATTTTCTTTATTTTTATGTGTTTGTTCTACCCCCTTTTGGAAATAAACTAAAATGGATCTACCCCCTTTCGGAAATAAAGTAATTTTTATTGCTCATTTTTTACCACTTTTTTGTGGGAATTTCAACTTTTCGTTTGTGTTATCTGATAGAGCTTACTAAAATTGTATAGATTGATGTAAAAAAAGTCACATTCGATAAAAAAATGGATCTACCCCCTTTTGGAAACAAGCTCATAGTGTATATACATATACATACATGTACATACATACATATACTCACACAGACGCATACACATACCAAAACAAACTTTCGTTTTAACGTAAACGGTTTTTATAAAACCAATTAGAACAATTATATGGTGCTTGTGAGAACCTTTCCTGTGTCGGTATGGTGCAAATAAATAACACAAAATATGACAAAACGTAGAAATTTTCTTTTATAATAGAATGCGGAAAACACGCAAATTGTATCATTTTGATTCATCAGCCACGTGAAAAGCACAGCACGTGGAATAAAAAAACGGTTTTTACGTAGTTCATTTCCAATTGGGGTTTGAAGTGATTTTTTCTACTTATCCATAAAGCAAATAATCGTACAGGGATCAATGGACTCTACGCAAAATAGAGTTTTCGCTGCTGAGATTGCCTCGCAAAGTACCCCTTGAGGGGTTTGTATCCATTAAATTAATGAATTCGATTTATTCGTGACGCCTCCAGTGAGATCAAAGCAGATAATCGGGACAAGAAATCATCGCATGTCATTAGCATGTAATTGCCACAATTAAACGTAACTGGAAATGATAAATTTTGCCCTTTTTGGGTGTAGTTGTTGTTTACATCATCGACATGTGATTATTTATGGCTTCCTATTTCTTGTGTATTTAACAGACGTACTCAACGCAGCATCGGACATTATAACTGGAGTTTGAAAGCGGTGAGGACGTATCCTTGCAACTAATTTGGACAACGGGGCCGTGTATAGCAATTTTTAATGTAAGATCATTCCATGCTCCTAACAAACGCGGATAGGACATCGAAACCGAAAATCATCTTTTTCTGTCAAGTAAATCCTCGTTTTAGTAATAATCCACTGTAGATTTTGTCAAAGGAAATTTTCTTGGCCTTGTACGGTAGATCATGACCTAGATTGTCGACCGCAAGAAGACAATTCCACGTTCTAAATACGGAGTAGCAATGAATATTATTCGTTCATGATCTTGCACAAATGGATGTGTTGTCCATCACACCCTCACCAACTTCGAGATAAATCAGCAGCTAACCAATAAGTACAAGATAGCGACATCGACACAATTTTAATCAGTAAATACATTCTAGACTCTAAAAATTTCGATTAAGAAATTATAATCGTGCTGCGCTTGAACTTCGAAAGAAATAAGGTCATCATCGCAGTTCAGAAGTTCAAACCAGCGCTGCTCACCTCGTCGACGTCTTCAGATTTAATTATTCCGTGCTGCAACTGACATCGTCGACGTCGTGGGATTTAATTCCTCCCAGCTGCAACCGACATCGTCGACGTCGTGGGATTTAATTCCTCCCACCTGCAACCGACATCATCGACCATGGGTTGTGGGTCCAGTCGTTCCGATCAGATGATCGTTCGAGATGCGTATCGGGAGGCGAGCGAGTTCGACACATGCTCGACCATCATTTCCGCCCGAGACAACCGAGGAGAGCCCGATGGACGGGAGGAACGAAATGCAGGTACGAGATTTGTTTTCCTTCCTTCCTTCCTTCCTGTCTTTCTTCCTCTTTCTTGCTTATTTTCTTTCTTTCTACCTGTTGTGTTCTCTTTTTTGGCTGCGTATATCCGATTAAATTATTTACTTAATTATTTTTCATCTTACTGATCTATTTATTTCATTGTTGTTTACTTATTTACATATCTATGCATGTTTTCATTATTTATCTCTTAATTAATTCATGTATTAATTCATGTATTTATTTATCTATTTATTTATTTATTTATCATTTACTTATTTATATATATATTAATCTATTTACTATTGATTATTCATTTATTTGTTTATCTATCTATCGATCTATTTATTATTAAATAATAAACTGATCTATATCTATTTATGTATTTATTTATTAATATATGTATTTCTTTATTTAATCATTTATTTTTTTATCTATTTATTTATTTACTACCTACCCCGAGTCCCGTGATCTTCCATTGTAATTAGACAATAATCGTGTTTAGTGGGTAAATCAAAATTTGAAATACATGGGCTCCTCTTCATTAATTTTTTTGGACATTTTGCAATGTTCGCATCAATAATTACCAAAACGGTATATTTTTTGATCATAGTTTGAGGTGCAATCATCAACTAGTGATGACGTAGAATATTTCTTATCTTAGTGTAAAACGAACAATAAAGATCTTTAATCAGTATTTTCCAAAAAGCAAATTTCAATAATGTAGAAATGTCCAAATTTTCTGATACAAATTCACCCACCCGTCTCTGATTAGCTGCAAATATGAAAATGAATTTTGTAGAAATCACTTTTTTTTTAATCAAATGCATGATCAGGACGATAAGCGACCAAAGAGAAGGACACGATGTGAAGAAAATTATGAAACACTTATATTCTGTAATTAGCAAAATTATACTAGCGGCAGTGGTGTATCTAGAGGCTGGGGGCATAGGGGGCCACGTGCCCCGGGCGCCACTTTAAAGGTGGCGCAAAAAACGCAAAAGATAGAACGAGAAAGGGGAGAGAAGGAAGAAAAATTATGATCCTTATAAGGATTATACGCCCCTTCCTTCCAAATCCTTGAGGTAAAATGCATTAAAAATGGTTTCATATGGTTTAGAATACGAAACTTTTCTAAAGCTCGGACGCTCTGCTCCCTCGCATATTTTCTTTCACGATTTCGTAATTTCATACCCCAATATCTATGCAATAATGGCTAAATTGTGTTTTAAGAAAAAAAATTTAAATGGCAATTATAGTTGCCTTTTTGGATACTATCAGTTTAATCAACCCCTTCATAAATACTGCGCCGCAGTATGCAATAAAATGTATACAATAGAATGCCAAGGTTCAATTGCTAAAAGTTCAGGGGGCGGCCGCCCCCTCTGCCCCCACCCCAAACTGTGGCGCCGCCTCTGATTCAAAAATATTCTGAAAGACACACCGGCCGAAGGGACATCCGAACTAGCTCCATCGGTAAAAACAGACAATGTCCATGTATTTAAAATTATGAACCTGCGCTCATCAAACAGACAGTGTACATGTATTTAAAATTTATGAACCTGTGCTATGCCAGAAGCAGGGTCGACTCCAGGGTAAAATCTCAGGGGAAGCCGGGATCCTATTTCACGGCCAAATCATATCGACTGGCGGCCAAACAGCGATACGACAAAAAAAATAATAATTTGTAAAGCTTTTCAGGTCCGGCGGAAACCGATTTCACGGCCAATTCATATCCGCTTGAGCGACGTGTCAAGCAAAACAAAGGTCGTCGTAAACACGATTCACGGTCAAACCACAGCCAAACAACAAATCGTTCCGATGGTGCCTCAGTATGAGATCCTAGAAGGGGCGCGAAATTTGCCAAAACACTGAAAAAAACGTGACTTTCATTACTTCGAATACGATAAGGTAACCCCCCCCCCCCGCCCCCCGGCGCCGCCCCTGGCCAGAAATACATGAGAAAGACTCCTTTGCCCTTTTCCCAGCTGCCCTTCATGTCATATTGCCACTCGTATTGATAGGCAAGGCGTGATCTATACATAAAACTATAAAGGTATAATATAGTGCTACTAAACACAATCATAATCATGTTTCTTTGTAACAGAGAATATATTGATATATGCATTTCAATACCGAATTTCCCTCTCTTATTTTGGAATATTATTTACATTTATCTACAGTCGGTGACGACCTTCTCAAGGAGGCCAACGTTGGGGGCAGTCTTCACCAATCCACGTCGAAATACCCCCACTCTCAGAAGACGGACGGGAATCAGACGTGGAACAGGAATGGCGAGAAATACTCGGTCGACAAGAATGGCGAACCCGTTGCATTTCCACCATTGACACACGACGCTGGTGTTTCGCAGCCGACGAACAACTTTGGCCTGAGTCAATGAGAAAAACGACCGCGAGAACTATGAGAAATTGTGTTGCGCGATATTAATTGTGCGCTCTCAAAGCAACCACGGGATGTGACTCGTTGTCATGGCAACATAAAGCGTACGCATTTATCGCCAATTCCAATCAGTGTGAGGTACGAGGAGGAAAGATAACGAGCTGTGTCGCACTCGAGTGGCTCCTAAAATGAATTAATAAACGGACGTTGCGTATATCTCAATGTCATATATGATTTGCGACTTTGAGTCGATTCGTCATGGAGAATGGTTATTTTATTGCTCGTCATTTCAGACAAAGGGAAAACAGTAAAAAGGAGCAAAATTCAAACCTCACAACGACATGACTGTGGACAAAGTGAAGAGAAATTTGTATAGTAGTTCGTGACAGAGACATCAATAGTTGTTGTTGAAAGAACTCGGCCTTTTGTAAGATTTGCTTGCTTGTCAGCAGGCACTGTTTATGGCAAAAGAGCGTGAACAATTCGTATCTTTGTTTTACGATTTATGCATATGCTTTCACACAAAGAGTGATTTGAAAACGAATATGACTTACCCGGTTCTTGCAAGGCAATGTAAATAATAGAGGGCAAATGGAACAAACACCTTTTGTATTGGCGAAAGGTTATTCTCTCTTCGGGGAAAATACTTAATTTATTCATGCTTGTCAATTAATCAATTAATAAAATTGCACCATTCACTGCATGCAAAACACCCAGTGTATTAGTCGAAAAAAGAAACTGCAAGCAAAATGGCGCAAGTTAACAATCGAAGAGGTTTTCCTAAACACTATAACAATATTGAAAGTAGTATATTTGGTGGGGGGGTAGTGTACACGTTGTCTGACATTTCAAGAATACATAATTATGTTCATATAATTTGAATAATAAATCCGGTGTCGAATTACATCGCTCTTGGTGCTAAAAGTAGTACTCGTGACACCATAGTGATTGTTTTCGTGTAAAAACACGCCAACACTGCGTGTGTTTACTTATCGTGCACTGCATCAGACTTGGGTGTTAAAGGCAACCTCGGCCATTACATATTTTCTGAGTTACATACGCCTAATTGGAAATGATGTTGGTCAATTAAATTCATTACTTGGATAAATAAACATGCATGAGTTTGTGTAATTTGGGGCCAGACTTTCGTGGACGTACTATTTTTAAGACGCTGATCTGTTAACATTCGCAAGACTTATCTTAGATGTTGATAAAGTTTGATTTTAAAAAGACGATTATATTATGTGAAATATGAACAAAAGAAACAAAAATCAAGTTGGAGTGAAACTTGGTCTTCAAATCTAGTAAATCGAACAAATGGTTTATTCAGCCGGGCGACTGTGCCTTAGCTTGTCAGTACCTTACCTTTCGTAACAAAAACAATTAAAATGAGGGGAAATCAGTTGAAATAAAATACAGAAATCGGCTTTTATACGAATCTGTTACAGGCGCAATTCAAACGATGTTTGCACAAACTTACCCATCTGCCCATTGGACAGCTGCTTCAAATACGATAAGTAAGTTACGATAGAGATAGATTATATTTTTTACTTTGATAAAAAGGATTTAATTTTTATATTAAAAGTACAGTTAGTTAATGTTGAAAATGCAAGCATAGTTTTGAGTGTTTTCATTAATCTCACAAAGTATTCTGTTGTCACCCTACATATTTGATATTAGCAAACAACAGAGGCGTCGATCTGGGGGGGGAGGCGATCGCCCCACCAATGAAAACTGGGGGGGAAACATATTGATTTGCCCCCCCCCCCTTGACAACTTGAAAAAAAATTATAATATGCAATGAAAACATATGTTTAAAAAAGCATTGGAAAGCACTATAAAACCATTAAACATGGCATAAAAATACTAATAAACACACAAAATTGTCCATTTTTCGGCGCGCTTCGCATGCAAAATTCTGTATTTTTTCACTCCCCCCCCCCCATCCGAAACATGGATCGACGCCTCTGGCAAACAACATAAAACCTATGGGAAAGTGATTAGAATGATACAAATTTATTATGATTTTTAAATGATCAACAAGGAGATATCTCTCTGTACATTTCCTATGGAAAAGAAGTCGGGGCGCTTCATAACGTGATTAATTCACACGCTATAAAATGCTTCAATTTCAATGGCATTATAAATGATATATCGAACAAACATAACAGGAGAAAATTTCATTTTTTACCATTTACTAAAATTGGCTTCAAAATGGAAGCGCTGACGTTGAATTTCGTCAGTCAATAAATGAATGTATGAATCATTTATAAGCGCAGCTCGAATAAAATTCTAATCAATTTGAATACCTTGTTTCCGTAAATAGATTCGAAATATTGATACAAACATGTAGATCACAAATACAATCTACATTACATATACATTCTATTCCTTTGTTTCGTTGCTGTACATGTCATTTCAAATTTTGAAGTGAGGCGTATACTTTATAAGATGTGATTTATGTCTCCTTAAATATTAATAGTTGACAAAGTACACGTCTCATGTAAATCAATACGCAAGTAGTCATACTGCGATTTCAATTGTCTTATCTTACACTAGATAAAAACAGAAAGTTCTGTGATTTGTAAATATATATTTTTGTATGAAACTCTTATCGACCTGTGATCAAATTTGTACAAATAAAGTTTCTTACACACTCTGATATTGACATTTTTTAACCTGTTTAGTTAATTGATGATGACCGTCAAAATACAGATCGGTGCGTATTTGTGGACTTCAAAAATACAGTTCAGTCCGTGTTTGTTTATGGCTGTCAAAATTCAGGAAATAGGAGGGGTTATTTTTTTTGAAAAATTCATCCCCCCCCCCGAGTCACCATGTCATTGCTTTGCACAATATAAATTTTCTTCCGGACCTGGTGACATTTAGGGGGGAGGGGGAACTTGTCGCAACAATTTGCACCGTAGATGAGTGTTCTTCCGCACCTGATGAGCTTTTTTTTTTGCTTGTCGTAAATCTTGAATACGACATGAGTTTTCACCCCTCCTTATATCTTACCCTGGCACCGCCCCTGGTTAGAGTATGTGTGTGTGTGTGTGGGGGGGCTATGTGCGTGGGTGGATGGGTGGATAGGTGTGGGTATATATGTGGGTGTTTGGGTGTGCGTGCGTCGGAGTGTGTGTGGGGGGAGCGGCTTACAATAGATACATTGTGGGAGTGTGAAAAATAGGACACAGTGGTGGCCTTTATGAATCCGTAAGAATTTCAGGAGTAAAAAAATGACATTATGGGAGTATTTTAAAACTGTGGAGAGAGCAATGGGATTATCCCAGGATGTACCCATTGTAAGTTTGCGCGCGCGTGTGTGTGTGTGTGTGTGTGTGTGTGTGTGTGTGTGTGTGTGTGTGTGTGTGTGTGTGTGTGTGTGTGTGTGTGTGTGTGTGTGTGTGTGTGTGTGTGTGTGTGTGTGTGTGTGTGTGTGTGTGTGTGTGTGTGCGTGTGTGTGAGTGTGTGTGTGTGTGTTGTGTGTGTGTGTGTTGTGTGTGTGTGTGTGTATGTATGCATGTGTATGTGTTTATGTTTGTCTGTGTTTGTGTTTGTGTGTATATGTCTGTGTGTGTATGTGTTTATGTATGTCTGTGTGTATGTATGTATGTCTGTCTGTCTGTATGTACGTATGTATGTATGTATGTATGTATGTATGTATATATGTATGTATGTGTGATTGCAGTATATCTTTAGTAGATGTTAACACACTTGTTAATTTCAAGCATAGTTTCAGTGTCACTGTCGCTGTCGGTGTTCGTGCTACTTATAGTGTTGGTGCTTCTGGTATTGTTTTGGTGTTATAACGCGGTGACCATGCACATCTCGAAATGAGCGTATCGAGCAAAATGAGCTCAAAACAGTCATATATTGTTAACATTGTGTGTGTCTGTGTGTGTTGCATGTACGTGCATTGATTTCACACAAAAGTCAACATGTCTCTACATAATGCGAGGAATGTAAATCCGCTATGGTCTTCTCATATTTTCTACTGCATCACTTTAAATACATCATTTATAGCGCGTCCCAGAAAAACAGAACCCCAAAACAAAAACGTATTGTGCGAAAGCATTGGTGCGTATGATTGAAAAAAATATGTTTAAAATAAAATCTGACTTATGCTCTTTCAAATGATACATTAAGCAAACTTATTTATTCATGCATCTCTGAGTTCCATGACTTTGAAAATTACATGTGGAAAATCATTTGCTACACTTAATGGTTTTGACACATATGACCATCAGGAAAAGAAAGAGGTGACACATTTTAGTCACAGTGTCAAAGCCAACAAAAAATTAGTGTAGCAAAGTGTTGGGTTTTTTTACATTAAAGTTTCAAAGTCTTGGTATTTACAGATGCATGAACAGATAAGTTTGCTTAATGTATCATTTGAAAGAGCGTAAGTTAAAGGGTTTTTTGGACATTTGTTTTTAACAATACGCTCCATTGCTTCCGCACAATAAGTCTTTGTTTTAGGATTCTGTTTTTTCGAGGAGCTGTATAGGATATTCTTGTATCACCTGTTGCGGAGCGACGAGTCTCCTGGTGCAGAACTTGAGGGAAACGCACACCGGCTTTTGTGTTCAGACTTCCATTTTATTGGCTCTTCGAACTGTTTTGCAACACACACGCAGATATATGCCGACGTACATACACACATTACAAACATATGCACACACACATACACGCACGAACGCACGTATACACGCACACACATTCAAACCCACTCACAATCACAAACATTCACAAAGACACACACACGACATCTTGCTACGCCACTGTGTATCACTCCATAATCACGCATTAATTTAAAGTGTATCGAAAGTAATCATACATTTATACGTATTTGGTAGTCATCCCATTACTTCCGACCAACGATGAAGTACAAATGAGATGAGATGCGTGTTATCTAGTCTTTTTATTATATGTTTAAAAAAAAAACCTTTTATGAAATGGAATCTGTTGAATAATTGATTATACCATTGGATTATAAATGTAGACCAATGGGTAATGATTATTTCAACAAGGCCTTGTGCAGAAGAGAAGGAGAGGCAGCAATGTCTATTTTCTGCGAACTGTGCCTTATCCATTCTATTTTAGTATTGATTCACTCTCTACATCATCTCAAATAATTATTGCAAATCAGTACTACGTTGCCACGAACTTCGGTAAATATTAAAGTAAAAGGATAACATTGTGGAGCTTCAAATTAAAAAATTGTCAAACTTTGCTATATGAGCTACATAGTGGTGTTTGAATGGACAAATAAACACCATAGAATACAAATGTTTGGAAATTTATGCTGCCACTGGCTAGATATGAATGAATAAACAATTATTACTCGGGGCGAGTAAAAAATAGCCTAGATCCACACAAGGTAAGTCTATGGGATGACATGGGCATGTGAATCCGATCAACTTACGATTTTCACTTTTTTAAAGCACTAAATAATCATTTTGAAAAAAAAATGTCAGGGCTTCATTTTTAGACCTTATCAAAGACACTTAGAGCGTGGAGGATTATGTAGCTCTCATTTTTTACTTTGGTAAATGTTAGCCACTGGCTTTAGCGAATAATATATTTTTGTGGGGTCCTCTATATTTATGATGTAAATTTCCCAGTATAACTGTTACATATTAACTCGGGCAATACAGGGCGAATTTCGAACTCCGGACCTAACCGTATCTGTTCAGGCAGTAGCGGTTCCAGAGTTGTAGCGCCGAGTAAGGAGAGAGGTGTGCACTCATTTATTCAGAGTGGTTCAAATAAACCATGCCTGACCAGAAGCCAAAAAAAGGAGATTCAATCAATTTTATATCGTCGTCGACGTCGTCGTCGTCCGTCTAGTAGAAGTTTTCGATTGGGGGAACGTGGACGTCGTTCATGTCGACCGGTGACGCATATCCATCAGGAGACTTCCCAATGTTTTCCATTGTCGAAAACAAAAAGATATTTTTAATGTTTGCATCAGGTATGTGGACTGTGATGCAGATGATTCACGATCAGAGCTCTTGCCAGCAGAGCGCATGCGTGAGATCGTTTTATACATGTATGTCTACTGCTCGAGAGGACAACACGAGATTTGGCAATTTGTCGTTGTCCTCCCAGGCAGTGGACGTATGAGACGACCTGATGTATGAACAATGTCGGCAAAAAAATCTCATTTGGAATTCTCCACATCACAATCCCTATAAAATTGAAAATGCCTCACTCTTTGTAACAATAGACAACATGAGAATCACTTGATTGATATGCATCACCGGCTGAGTACTCGTAACCTCAATAGTGAAGGGTCTCTATTCGTGACGTAATTTTGAGTAGCATTGGTACATTGACATGTTATTACAGAAGCAATGTCATAAGTCCATCTGAGACTTGTTTTATTTTAAACATGAAAGCTTTCTCCAGATTTTCTCCATCCCTCCTTACAACATGTCCAGAAAAAATGAAGCTTTGTTCACCACTGTGTTGATGAGAAAAAGTGTCTTTCGCCCAACTATCACGGCCCAATGCAACTTTGCACGTGAAGAAAGAAAAAAGGAGGTCTCCTATTTAATTGATGGCAAACTGAAAATATCGTGAGTTTGTGAGGGTTGTAAGTTTGTGCCCCTTTCCACTTACATCCGCCGCTGACAATGACATACTATCAAGAGTATGTGAGCCTGTTGTGATCTCATGTCTCTGTTGTACACATGCATATTTATCACACTATTTCATCCCAGCATATTCGAAAAGGGGTTACTCGCATTATTAAGTAGTCTACTTTAGTTCACTTAATATTGATATCCTAACGACAGACTTACACATATAGAAATTGCCAAGTTTGTTAAAGTATAAGACGTAAAACGGATTTCCCTTTTTCACTTGTTTTAACATTCGTGGTACTTTCAGGATATATATCTCACGTACAATCACGTCCACAATTTTTGTTGTTATATACGGGGCTGCCATCGATATATGGATGGGTGATATATGTGTGTATTATTTGCACCAGGCAGTAGATGGCGCTTTATCATCTTTCACAATGATGGAGCTATCATAATAGACTTTTATATAGCGTTCTTGAGTCGAGGTATAGACCGATTCAGTTTCCGATTCAGTTTCAGTACACTGGAGCTTCTGTCAGCCATAATGGGGCATAATGGGGGGGGGGCTACCAAAACAAGAAGAAAAGACAATTCAAAGGGTTATGTAATGATTCAGGTGCATTGAGATGTCAGTGTTTTTGTTATGCATGTTCGAAGCCTCCCAGTTAGTCATTAGTATAAAAACAGCACCCAAATCAAAAAGGTAATTTATATAGCGCGTCTTTTCTTTTGAGCATAATTATAAAGTGTCAGTTAGGAAGTCACTTCTCATTTCTTTAACAATAATTGTTCGGTTAACATGGTTGAATTGTTTGGCACCCTTCCAAATTGTTACTGTTCTATTTTATATATGCAAACGAGTGAAAAGCGCTCTCCAAAAAGAGTGAAATGCAACTCCATTTAGTTGTCAAACTGGTAACATAGATATCTTCATTTCAATATTCACAATTTATTGTCATGCACAAAATAAAAAATAACTTTGATATAAAAAAAACATGTTCTGTCTGTTTTTGGTACAAACAGATGTATATAATATGCAAAAGACAATTACGAAATATAACTTACACTGAAAAGTAAGTTGCACAAAACCATGTAGACATGATACATAAAAATACGTGCACATATAAACTAATAATACTGTACACGACCGGTAAATTATAAACAACCGCTTAACAAGACAGTCCAGTAGAGATATGGAAAGGTAGAATTCTGAGATAAGACCAGGAAAATATCAGAGAGATAGAGGACAAGAAGAGAAGAAAAGAGAGAGAAGAACAAAGGAAACTACATGTAGATAAAAAAAACGAATGTAAAGAAACAAAGCAGTGGAAAGGGAGGGGAAGGGAGAAAAGTAAGAAAGAAGGAGTGAGGGAAGGAAGAGAGAGGGAAACAAGGGAATTTATTAAGACAGATAGAAAAGGAAGAAAAGAAAAACATTTTTCTAAGATGTTATCATAAGGTGAGGTATTGCATCATGCATGCAAAAGGAACATGTACATGTCATTCACTTGATCAAATATTGCCAAGTTTTATTGAAAACAGTGATTTTTTCCACCAGTCAATATTTTTTTCACTTAAGGATTTACCGATTAAATTGCTGTAAAACTTTATGTTGTGTAAGAAAAATGGGTCCAAATTGTAAAAAAAAAAAATGAGATTGGATATTTGAGATTTGTTAAGAATTCATAGTATTCTGAACAAGACTCAAATTTCAAAGAGGTCTAACCGGAAATTAATCGGTAAATCCTAAACAGGAAAAACAATTTCCTGACTGACGTTTCACTATTTCCCATTTTTGACATACATGTATTTCACATTTTTTTTTCTGACTCAACTTTATGAATTATTAAAAGAATTGTCATAACTCTACTCTACAGTAGACCTCAGGCTTCAATAGATTAATGGGTAACACAATATAGTAGCTCGTGATATGTAGCCTTGAAATACGACTGTGTGGACATTATTATCCAACTTTGTCCGGAGGGTACACTGAGACTACCTTATATCAATTAGAATTGGTCAGCAATTGGGTAAACAACTAGAAAGACCTGAAAGATCAATGTGTGACCCAATTTTCATGAGGATTGGTCAAAAACTGAGGAAGAAGTTCGATCCGCAAGATTTTTACCTTATTTATTACCATAAATATGCCATTACCATGGCAACGCGGTTTCCAACACATGCAAAAAAGTATGTCTTGTACATATTCACCTCAAGTCCAATGTGTGACCCAATTTTCATGAGGACTGGTCAAAAGCTGAGGAAGTAGTTTGATCTGCAAGATTTTTACCTTATTTATTACCATAAACATACCGTTACCATGGCAACGCGGTTTCTAACGCATGCAAAAAGTATGTCTTGCACATCTTTACCTCAAGACCAATGTGTGACCCAATTTTCGTGAGGATTGGTTGAAAACTGAAAAAGTAGTTCGATCCGCAGAATTTGCAACGGACCGACCGAGTCGGACCGCCCGACCACCCGCCCGACCGTACGCTGATTCCTATATACCCCCTTCATTCTTCGTTTGGCGGGGGTATGATAAACAGTCTGTTAATAATCATGACGAGAAAAAGAACACATCAGTAATGTAATAAACTACATCGCAACAGAGATTATTTTAATCAAACAAATCTCGACGTAAGGCCTCTTAATTTAAAAATAAGAAGAAGATTAATGTGGGTTCTGAGATTGATAATGCAATTATGACTAGATATCCACAATTCTTATGACGGAAGATTGCATGGGTAAATTTACGAAATAAATCACACACTGCCATTATTCTGTAGTCAATCATTTTTCCTTATCCGAAATAGTGAAAATTTTGCCTGCACGTAGCGCTATGCAAATTTTTTTCCGGCCTGTTTTCTTTGCGTACTTGTCCAAGTGCTTATAGTTCTTATCAAGGGTAGTTGTAATATAGAAATTTTCTGATCAACATGCAGAGGCCAAATGGAGAGGTCAGTTCCAAAACGTCAACAATCTTTACTTAAAGACATCATATTTTATCAATGTTTCCATTTTTTTAACTACATAATCCTCCATGCTTGTAGTATTTTTTCAAATCATAATTTGTTGATCGCAAAAATGGCAAATCAGATACGCCTCGGATACTGTCTGCAATTGCAGAACAAAACAACATTTACAAAGACAATCACGTGTTACATAACAAAAATGACACGTACAAACAACATCCCAAATGAAGGAAAACATGACACATTACGAATTTCTATTTTTTCGATATATTCTTATACCTAGTACTACTACTTTTACTACCATTATTACTAATTATAAAATACTGTAATCATTATTCTTTACATCATTATCATCGTCGTTATCATCATTGTTTCCAATATTGTTATAATGAATTATCGTCATCATTATTAAACAACCTGAGTGCCTGGATGAGATTGAAAGTAAATTATGTAAAAAAAAATACAATTAAAAATATAGAACTGACATGAAACAAAAAATGCTCTAGAACAAACTGATTGACAGATATATATCAATGTATACACCAGCTGGACTGTATCTCCTGCCAGGCAGTATTTGTCTTGAATGTGTTTACCTAAGGAGAATCAAGCTTGAACTGACACACCAGTAATGAATTACTCTCGTGCCTCGAGAGAAAATAATCCCATAGAAAGCTACACCACAGATTTGTCTGTCACGACGGGGACTTTCTTCATTTCTTTTTAAATGAGTCAACAAACCACGAAAATGTTCACAGCAGAATCCTTGCAGAGTTTTATATGTATTGATTGTAGAATACTTTAACCCCCAGTTGAGGACTGCCTCCAATCATGCTATTCACATTTAAACATTTTCTCCGATGAGGTAGATTTGAGAGGAAACTGAAATATATGGATAATTGATTGTAAATACAAGAACTAAACAAAAAAATAATTATACAAGACTTACAATGACAATTTATAATTATGTAATATAACAAGAATGACACATGCATACAACATCAAAGTAAACAGAAAACATGATATATTACGATCTTAGGAATTCCTATTTTTTATACAGTCTTATACCTATTATTATTACTTTTACTACCATTATTTTGTTTCTTTCATTCGCCCTTTCATTTACATACTGTAAGGCCTCTCTTCTTCTGCCACTGCATCCAATTCCTTGTCCGTTGTCTCCTGTGACTGCCGTCGCCGACGACGAGTTCTCCATCTTCGACATGGTTCCATTAACAAGATGGCGACCGCCGATAGCCACAGGTACGCACCGTTGAGGCAGTAGCACGAACTGTACTGTCCGGTCAAATCGTACAATAAACCTGGTGGCAGAAATAAGTAAAACTTGGTAAGCATCAGGGGCGTCGATCCATGTTTCGGATTGGGGGAGGGGGCAAAAGTGGAAAAGTCCAAATTGTAATGTAGAATTTTTCGCGCGAAGTGCGCCGAAAATTTGACGATTTTGTATGTTTGATAGTATTCTTATGCCATGTTTAATGCTTTTATAGTGCTTTCCAA
>JZLH01S0010992.1:23346-36424 GCA_001188425.1 Eucidaris tribuloides
ATAGAAATTGGTGACTTTTCGTACCCAACAAAAATACTGTAGTTCTGTGTAAGCTGAAATATGTGTAATCTGTTTTCAGGGAAAAAATTGAAATATTCTTTTTGGGGGCTACTTTTCCTGGTCCAGTCCTTTCTAGATATTCTTTTGTATTGAATCCTATGACAATTTACAGGGGCTCTTTTGCCATTTTGGGGGCAGAATTACCCTGCGATCCCATGTATTTTTTCCACTGTTTTGTAAAAGTGTATTTAAGTATTTTGGAAATGGAATAAAAAATGCTGCTTCCGTATTTGACATCTGTCTTGTTAAACAAGAATTTTCACCACATTTCTGAGATTTCAATTTATCAAAAGTGTCTGGGGTTTTTTCTGTTTGATAGACATTTCATATGTTGAAAAGCACTTATGAAACTTTGTCTCTGAAGCAGGATAATGCTTAAATGTAGAAATTCTCTGACGATCACTAAGATATTATTGGGAACCATGTGGTCTATTAAAATGAATCATTGTATTAATTTAAAGGCAGTGCATATCGTAAATAATGATTTTTCTCTCTCTGTTTTTAGATAGCTATATATCATGTATTAATGCCTTGCAAATGACACTCTCTGAAACTCTGAAATTAAAGGCAAGGTTCACCCTGATGGCAAGTTGGTTTTAATGAAAGCAGAAAATCGAGAGAAACATATCAATGAAAGTTTGGCAAAAATCCACCAAAGAATAACAGAGTTATGAAGTTTCAAAGTTTCAATTTTGTGACGTCATATGGGAGCAGCTCCCCAAATTGCATAAATTGTCATTTTTTATGGTACATGATAATTGAATGTTTTGTTTTCATAGAAGCCTGTATGAAATAATGTTTCTAATAATATAGTGAATGCACAGGTAGAATTATTTTCAAATTTCTGAGAAAACGGCACTTTATGGAATTTATATCACATGATATATGGGGAGCTGCTCACATGTGACGTCACAAATTTGAAACTTTAAAAATTCCATATAAACTCTGTTATTCTTCGATGGATTTTCGTCAAACCTTCATTATATGTTTCTCCAATTGTTCTGCTTTTATTAAACCAACTTGACATCAGGGTGAACCTTGCCTTTAATAACAACTTAGAACTTAGTGGCACCCTACATTTTTCTGTATATAATGTAAGTTGTGATATCTTTGTACTGATCATTTAGAAATGAAAGTATGCCACTGAACAATTTTTGGTAAGTTTGATGTTGTTTCTGATGTCTGGCATAGTATCATACTCCTTGAAAGATTGATGACAACCATTGTTAGACTTAGTTAGATCGACTAAAGCTTAAAAATATGACGGCAATAATGCTCAAGATTTCTTTGATTCCAGTCAATTTATCAATCTTAGTGCATTCTCACAAGTTCCTTTTCCTCTTTCCTGTAATGATTATATCATTATAAAAATTATTGTTGATTTATATTATTACCTTTATGCTTCTCATCTTTTCTTTTATTCTAGCTTCCGAATGAGCCAGTGAAGAGAAGAATTCATGTGGATAAATGTGCTAAACTAGTTAGAAGAACATTAGCATCTGTTGGATGGGTGAGTATTCAAAAATACTGCAAATATATGACTCTTATAGAGAAAATCATCTTTTTTCTTTCAAAACCATGATTCTCAATAGAAAGCAAAATTTTCTGCCTATTGAACACCAGCTATGCAGCATGTGTTATAGTGTTGCATTACTATAAAAATGATTACTAGGTAATATAATAGCAGAGTCAAACTCACTCACTTGTAATTTGCAATACCAGAAACTGTAAAGAATGCTCTTCTGATTTTGATGCCACATCAGAAATGATCAAAGCTAGCGCAGACAGCACACAATAAAAAAATTAACACCTTATAACTTTATTTACCAGTATTTTCAAGTACACATTTGATTCAACATTTCAAATGTTTTCATTTTGTGTCTGTGTAATCATTGTTAGGTATGTGAGTCAACAGACATACATGCATGTGTATTTTTAAGTTGTTTACTTGTTTGTTTGTTTGTTTGTTTATTCCCTTGAAGGATTCTAAACTGACCCAGTGGCTTCATACTGTCCTAGTAGAGAACCTCAGTTCATCCCTTCTGGCTATATATTTGGATGTTTTACAGACTCTAAAATCCAAGGTTAGTATCATTAATAGTCAACTTTGTCTTGTTAACCATAATCAGGCTGAGTACTAGTTGTTGTAGGGGGTATATTAGTCCATTCACATACTATCATAAAGATCATGTTGACATTTGTGGACTGGAGACTCCAGCTTAAAGACACTATATAACACTGTGGAAGACCCGTTTAAAAAATTGTCGAACTTTGCTATCTGACATATCCAAAAGTGTTTGAATGGACAAATAAACACCCTAGAACACAAAAGTTCAGACAGTTATGTTGTCACTAGTACAATATGTGCAGATACAAATTGGCACATTAATTATTCTCGGCCGATAGGAAATTCTGCAACACAGCAGTCTATGGGGAAAGCTGGAATAGTCTCTCAATTATTTTCACTTTTTAAAGCACTTAATGATCCTTTTAAACTGCAATTTTTTCAGGGCTTCATTTTTAGACCTTATCAGAGACACTGGTAGCATGGGGAATCAAGTAGCTCAGATTTTGTAAACTGAAAACATTGTTATACAGTGCCTTTAACCCAGATGCGGTGCGACAGAAGGGGGGGGCAGGGGCAGCTACCCCCATTGCTTTTAAAGTAATAAAAATTATGGGGATTTTAGTGTTAACAAAAATTCCACCCCCTCCCTTCCCTATTTGCACGCGAATGTGGACATGAAAATTTTTTTTGCTGCTAAAATTTTCCACCAAACACTCCCCCCCCCCCCCTCCCCAGCAACTTTTTGGCTGCTCATTTGGTCACAAATTTGGCAGTGAAAATTTGCTTTGGCTGCCAAAATTTTCCGCCAATACCCCCACCCCACTGAGCGAATTTTCAGCTACTTATTTGGCCGCCAAAATTTATCCAACGGATCCCCTTCCCAAAGATTTTACACGCATGGCTGAGCAAAGACAATAAGGGACACGGTCATAAAACCATTTGCACGAGCAAATCTGAAATTCAAACTGTTATGCTTGAATGTTTTTAGAATATCTTTGAGATTGAAGGACATCATTGAAAAGCCGATTTTATCTTCTTTCATATGATACATTTGTGAAAAATAAGCGTTGCATTAGTGAGAAAAGACAATTTGAAATTATGCTTGTTTTCAGAAATGTTCCAATGTGCATTCACTAACCCTGTATTCTGGATTTGGCAGCCAGCAACCAAGAAATCACCTTGCGAACATGATTCGAAGCCTATTGTTGTGCCCCAAGCAAGATATTGTGTGAAGTCAGCCATGCATGAGCTTTTTTGTTCAGCTTGCTTCCAATTGTTCAAAATCTATTAATTTTTTTAAAAACATGCTAAAACAGGCATGTTTTAATTTTGCTTGTTCTCTGGCATACATTATTCATTTTTTTACGCATGATGTGTCAGATAAAAGAGGAAATTATGAATTTTTATGTCATGCTTTTGTTTCTTAAAAATAATTACATTTTTACTTCCTGAAAATGGACTCAAAGATGAAATATGCATGTGCAAATGAAATTTTGGTAGCACCAATGTCCATTGTTTTAATTCAATAATGCGTGAACAATTAATGATAAGTTATGTATGAAATGAAAGAAGAGGAACGGAGCTTTACAATCATACCTAATTCATTGAAGAAATTATTCATTATGATAGAATATTTTTGCCATGAAATCCGGTTTCCTTTTTTATGGGACACACTGTATTTCGTGGTAAGAAAACAAATGTGAGTTCATATACAGCTGACAGCTCTCTGATGTTTTATTGTTATGGGTCAAGAGGATTAAGACCAACCCATTAGCAATGTAAACCAGTGATGGTTGACAGCATGACACCGTCAAGGTTGTCCAGATGTAGAATGACCTGGATTACTTTGTCCGGCTTTCAGGTTCCAGCTCTGATAGACAAGATGATCAGTTTCTCCACGTCCTCCCGCCGAGCCAGCTCCACAAGTTCCGAGGCTCTTTTCCTGCTCCTCAAGAGACCCTGGGATCCAGCCATTGGCCTCTTCAGCTGTCACAAACCTGTAAGTATTCTCTTACTGGCATGGACAGCATCATTCCTAAACTTAAAGTCAGGAGCATTCATTTGCACACAAAAGGTCGAAAAGACAAAGAAATACACTTGAAATTCACGAAACAATAAAATACATAGAAATTAATCCTGATACGGCAGTTTTTCTGTGGATACTTGTTAGAAATGTCAGAAGGAATATTTTCACCCAAGACAAGCATTCTACTAGCTATTTTAAGCAAGTTATAGGTGAAAACAATTTTATGCACTTATTTGCACTCATTTGAGTACATAAGTCATATTTTAAACTACCCAGATAGTTAATTTTCGTGCAGTTTTGTTGGTTTTGGCGTTGTAGTGCATAATTTTATGCACTTATTTGCATAATTATTTTTAAAAATAGTAAAAATATTTTTGGAAAATTTTACATACAGTCTTGTAGTTTACATTCGGCTTTACGCGCATGCAAATTTTCGTGGCAATCACGCGATCCGCGGCCGAGATCTGAAGGGGGGTCAAATTGACCACACCCCCCCCCCCCCCAAGTTAAAACCCAGTCTGAAATAGCCCAGTTAAAATAGGTTAAGAAAATTATTTAAAAGGCTTGGATATTTCTGATAAATGGCATACTCATAGACAAAGGTGAGGGGCAATGTGCCTGTTTGTTAAAACTTGTCTGTTAAACTCACAGTGGAACTACTACTTATTCCAATGCTGTGGTCTTGCAAAAGAGGGCAACTATCTTTAAAACTTAACTCTTAAAGCCACTGGCTAACATTTGCCACAGTTAAAAAATGTGAGCTACATAATCCTACACACCAAAGTGTCTTTGATAAGGTCTAAAATGAAGCCCTGAAAAAATTGTATTTCAAAATGATGATTTAGTGCTTTAAAAAAAGTGAAAATCTACAAGCATTCAAATTGACCGGATTCACCTGCCTATTTCCTCCCAAAGACTTACTGTGTGCAGATCTAGGCTATTTTATCATCCATCAGAGTAGAAATTGTTTATTCATGCATACCTTGCCAATGGCAGCATAACTTTCCTAACTTTTGTATTCTGGGGTGTTTATTTGTCCATTTGAACACTACCATGTCACTGAGATATCAAAAGTTAGACGATTTTTTAAATTGAAGCTCCAAAATGTTAGCCTATCACTTTAACATGCCATGGGATTTACACCTCTGGACTTCATTTGTATTATTTGGTGCAGATCTATGTTTTTGGCACGTTAAGAGTTAAAAATGTTATAGTAGGCCAATCTGGAATTATTACCGTTACAACACTTATTGGTGGTAGCTGCCAAGTGGACACTTTCATGGAGAATTACTACTCAGCAGTAATATATCTACACTATTTACCTCGTACCTCCTTGATTTTTGACAGAAAAAGCTGCCTGGTGCCCCCCTCCTGCTGATAGCCCCTAGTGGCCCCACCATCCCCTCCATGCCCCAGTCTAGACGGCTGAGGTACTGGAACTCCCAGCTGGGCAACCTGGGCAAGGTGGTACCCGTCACTGTACATGCCATAGATGGTGGGTCAGGCCTCACCATGGGACAGTGCCTGGAACACATGATTGGTGCTGTTAGGACCAAGGTTTCAGAGGTATGAATACATAACTGGAAGGGGAGTTTCTATACTCAATTTGTAAAAAAAAAAAAAGTAAATATTGAAATTTCACTGAGATGCAATATTTTTAGTGGTGCTAACCACCTTGCAGGGCTCACCCTTAACAGTGGCCTGGGTGCCAATGGCACCAGAAATTTTACTTGGCCACTAGAACAAAAAAAAATCAGATTCCACAACACACAAGCCTATTGTTTGGCCAGAGCCCTGCCTTGCAAATAATACTTTTCCTGAAGATTATATATGTTATATAAATGCATGTATCTATTTATAAATGAGTGTTGTTTCTTGAGCATCAAAAACCATACTGCTACTCAAATTAAAACCTGATAAACATATTTGTGAACAATTTGTGAAGCAATTTATAGCAAATTTATTCAGACTGATCCCCACTGCCCCAAAAAATATTTCTAGAATTAAATGTACTGTTTGTGAAGGTTGATAAATTCATCATACCTCATGGGTTTTACTCAATATAGATTATTGTGTTCTGAATATCAGTAAGCTTACCATTTCCATGCAAAGGGTCTATACAGTACTGCACTCACAGTAAGAGTCAGTCATTTGTTACAATGTTTATTTCTCTTTATTTTTTTAATGTAGCTGCGGGCAAACTTTCACAACCGGCCAATTGTTCTGTTGGGATGGTCAGTCGGAGCACTCGTAGCATGTCATGTAAGTTGGATCATTTTATCAAATGAGATATTTGTTAACTCAATTGGACTTGCAACAAGAGACTTGTGACTTGACTCATACTTGGGGAAAATATTAATATTTTCTTTTCTTTTTTTTCGCTTTTTTTTGGGGGGGGGGTTACTTTTTCTGTTTGAGTGCATTCCAGATACTCTTTGGTCTGGCAATTTACGAGGACACTGTTGTCGTTTGGGAGCAAATCACCCCACACCACCATGTATTATATTTTCCCTGCTTGAACTTTCAAAATAATTTTCATTTCATTTCCTTTTGTTTTGTTTTCAACTTTGACAAAAAAAAATTAATTCATTAACAGTATAATGTGTCGTACAAAATAATAACTACACAATAATGACAGGTGACTTGACTTGAATTTGTATCAAATGACTTGTGACTTGATAGGTGAACTTTTAATCCGTTGGAGACTAAGTATGAGTTAACTTGTGTTGGGGTCTATGGAAAATGCATGTTATAGTGAAATAAAATCATCTCCAACTGGTTAACAAATGGGTGTGACTTGATTAGACTTGCAATAAATGACTTGTGACTTGGCTTGGACATACAACAAATGACTTGTGATTGAACTAGAACTTGTAACAAATAATTGGCTTCCCAACACAAGTCATTTCTCTTTAGAGAAACTTCATCCAAACAAAATTATGGCTGTAGCTAGCAGTTACCAAGTGACTTGTCTTGACACATGGCAAAATGACTAGTAACATGATATGGACTAAATGACTTGGGTCTTGACTTGGATATGCAACAAATGAATTGGGACTGAACTTAGATTTTCACACATATCTATCAAATTAGATAATGTCCAGTCAGGTTATTACCTTCCAAACGAAATTTAGGTCAGTAAAACTTTGTACATTGTGATTAATTAATGAAATGTAAAGGAAGTAGTTCTATTCTACAGCATAGTAAATGCACAGTGTCCTTTGCACAAAGTACTGTAAAGTATAAACGCATATATCCTTAACACGAGGGGAAAAAAAGCCCTGATTTTTAGACTCCTCAATATGTCCATATCTGTTATATGAGTTATTGTAGCTGTAATAATTTTTATCTTATAAGATTCTTACATTCTGAAGCATGCTAACATGCCTAACATTTAACTGGAAAAATGGAAATAATCAAGGATAAATTTTGTTCACTCTACATATTGATTTTGGCATTGAAATATTTTGACGAACATTATTTATAAGCTTGCCATTCAGGAATAACAGCGTGCCACAAAGGGTGAAACAAGAAAGTACAAATCATGTTCCACTTTAGGCAGTGCACTTACGTAGAATCTACTTTATCCCGTCGGTTTCACAAGAGTCTCACCACAGAATGAGGTGGGGTTGGAAAGTCCAGCTGATTTAGTTATGTAAGAAATAAATGGCCCCCATTCTGTGAGTGAGGAGATGGGTTACTAAATGCACCATTCTTCTCGTCTGTATTCTTGCAGGTGTACCTCTGGTTGGAAGTCTAGTTTCGGCTTGTGGATGTGCCTATGGATTTCGCGCTATGCGAGGTATCACTGGAGTACAGAGGGTATAAGTTATTGAGGGTTGAATGTGTTCGTGTGTGTGTGTTGGAGGGGGGTGGCGATGGAAAAGTAAGGTAAGCAAGATGTTCAGTATGCTTTCCCTTTGAGAAGGTTGTGTAATTTTTAAGGAGTTGCATATTGAGCTTCTGTAATCAATGATGTAAGGTCAATGTATTGACTGGGGTTCACCAATTAAGATCAATTGATCAACCAAATCTTTGATATGATTAGATAGGACCTGTACTACTTTCTTCCATTCCTCGCCATTTCACCGTCCATGCACCACCACATCCATAACAGCAGAGCCAATGTACTCCCAACTTCAGGTCAACAATAGCTGCAGAACACAGCAAGTGATTTTCACGGAATGAAAGTCGACCAACTGAAAAAAAATCTTTAACTGTAAGGCACGATATACTAGTTGGCAATTCTTGTACATGCATGACTTTTGATGTCTTGTAGTTTGTTGACCAAATGAATGGGAACTCAATTTGCAAGTGCACCCAACCATGTATACTGTTATTTGTCTATGTATAAATATTGATGTCCCATCTCCCAGAAAGCAAGCGCTTAATGGACTGTTACATTTGAACCAAATGAGGGCGCATGGATTGTGAAATGCAAAAATTTATGGTGGCATTGCCGAGAAAGTAACAAGCTCTTCACATTGGCCATAGGATACAAAATCTTTGGCTGATGGATACTATAATTCCATTCCACTATAGACAGGGTGTTTTATCATTATTTTTTTTTGGGGGGGGGGGGTTTCAGTAGCCATTATAGGCAGGTAGCCATTGAGACAGGTCTGACTGACCTAAATTTTTGGTCAAAATCAGGGTTGTCACCAGAGTGACTTTAGAACCGGGTAAAAAATGATTGCGAAGCATAGCGGGCAAAGTGAGCCGAGCTATAGCCCCTCATAATCACTCAATTACACAGAAATCTAAAAATTTGTGCCAGGCGGCAAGGCTGAAATTTACCGTGAGTACCAGGCGGAGATTTTGAGAACAGGGTGGCTCTGACTGGCGTGGTGACACCACTGGTCAAAATTATTTTTGTCGTGTCTTGAAAGTAATTATCCATGTTTTGTTTTGTTTTTCCATATCACAAGATTTCAATTTTCAAAAACAGAGAGCCATTATTGCCAGAGCTGTGTAATGAAAGAACTTGATCATCTGCAGTCTTTAAGATACTTTGGCATGTTGAAAGTAGAAATTGATTTGGAGGAAGAGCTATACTGTACCTAACTTATCCCAAGTAGATTTCAACCCCAGGGTTCCCAGCTAACCTCAAAATCTGGGAAAACCTGAGAAAATGACTTCCCCTTTTTCCAGCAAGGGAAAGACAGGGAATTTGATAAAAGTCTGTCAAATCAGGGAGAAAATGGCGAATTTTGTTTGTCCGCTGGTCTGAATTTCTTGCACCATGTCTGTGGTATGGAAAGAAAAAAGCTGAACTGATGATCCTGGAATTTTTAACTTCCATCGAGAAAAATCAGAGCATTTTCATTTCCATAAAATCCTGAGAACTCTGCGATCCTTTTAAATGTTACATTTTACTCTTAATGTGAATCTGTACAGGATTTGGACGAGCCACTGTTTGAGAGCAAGACGCCCACCTTCTTCGTGGTGGGTCAGGAGTCCAGCAAGTGTAACCAAGACAGCCTGGAGAACCTGCGAGAGAGAATGAAAGCCGACACCACGTTGGTTGTAGTGGGCGGGGCGGATGAGAAGTTGAGGATGTCAAAGACCAAGAAACTTGCTGAGGGGGTCACCCAGACCATGGTGGATAGGTGTATCTTGGTAAATACACACAAACAGAATTTGTTGTATTGGAATGTTGAGCATAGCCAGCTATTGTGCTGGGTGTGGCAGTTTGGGGGCATGACAAATGAATTTTGATTAATACATATATGAAGCACCACGCACTATCCCGGGGTACCGTTGTACCCCGGTGCACTGCATTGTGTAGCATCTTCTTGTGTCCAAAAATGTATTTTCTTTGGTTATGATCACTGAGATCAGTGGTTATGATGCAGAGGCTGTGCAAGTGCACAACAAAAAGACATAAACTTACGAAAAGTGGTGTGAAAATGAACTGAAGTTGTTATTTTCACACTTCAAACATAACTTTTATACAGTTTTGTAACCCAGGGCACAGTGCTAAAGAAAATATAATAATTCAACAAAATGGCAGATTTCTCTTTGGTACCCCAGGGTTCCATTTACGTCATCATATCCTCTACTGGTTTCATGTAAACAAACTGAGTAGTGTTAACATGCTAATTTTGCTGTTACTATGTTAACAGGGAAATGGCAAGGTTGGAAAAATCCTCAATTTAGGACACAATGCTCCCAGAATCAAATACACTGCTAAGTTTCTGCCGTAACATTTTCATAATCATTAGATTAGTCATACATTTCCTCTTTAATTATCATCAGAAAATGCTATGAGAGTGAAATTTATTGTGTAGCTTTCTATCAGATCAGTTTAGTGTATCTAGCCTATTTCTCTCCACTGCTGAAGTAAGGCCTCCTCATCTATTTTCTTTTTCAGTCTTATCTTGTGCCATTCATTTTGTTTCGATCAATTTAATACTGATAAATGAATGCTTATTTCTCCTCAGTAAACAAATTCAAAACAAATCCTTCCAGCTTGAAAATACACTGTAGCTAATGTACAGTGTGTCCCCCCAAAAATGGTCTAATCGGGAGAAAAATATTTAAGGTATGTAATTTTCTTAAAAGGTATATGTATTTGGTATCATATTAAAGCAGAATAAATTTTCTTTCTGATAAAGTTAACCATATTCAATTTGCTTTTATAAGTCAAAACTCATGATACTTTTGTGCAGTCAGGCAAAATCACGTTTGTCCCACTTTTGTGTATTGGTCACAATGACAACTGAATTGGTGGTATTGATACTTACGGAAAAAATAAAAACTGAACAACAAAAATCAATAATAAAACAATTGACAAATGCATTTTGTTTTTCAATATGTTTATTAATGATTTTTAGTAAATAAAAATTCAAATACAATTAACCCTTACTCGGCATTAAAGGATATTGAACATGTTCATGTCTGCTGTTTACCAGACTGCATTCACACTGACATCATGATGATCTGCATATCTCATTCATTTTCAGTCTTTTATGAAAGTTATGTGCCCCCTTTGTACTACAAACAATAGGAAATCAGAAATGTACAATCTGAAAAATCTGTTCATTTAGCTAAATTGAATGACTACACATTACTTTTCACTCTCTCATTGGGTTTTCATTGTTAAACAATATGCAGAACCATGCGTGTACATGCATAGCACATACAGTGCACTGGGACAAACGTGATTTTGCATCATTGCAGAAAATTCAATATATCTCAAGAAGGACAGAACCAAATGAAATGAAAGAAATTGCACTGGAAAGTATGGTCTTTTAGCTTTATGACAATATCCAACTTGACTAGGTTGTACATGATTTTCATATATCAAAAAATAATTTCTGATTGGACCATTTTTTTCTGGGACACACTGTATAATCTTGATAATCAACTCATTTGGTTCTTGAGGCTATTTTGACTTCTCCCAATCATGTCTGTGCCCTTTAAAATGTACAAATGCAACAGAGGGCATTGAGAGTGGGAATTTGAAATATCCTCTTAATGCCTGTGTCTTTGATTTGCACACCAAACTGTTTTTACTCAGATTTGATACAGCTAAAGATAGGATGATGAAAATGCAGTGTGCAATATTTGGAAAGCGTATGTTGTTTAGTTTTTGAAATGTAAACGATAAAGCCTTTTAAATTGGACCGTTGCTGAAGGTGTATTTTGCAGCGGTAGTCTAGGTTTCAGACACTGGATGTAGCTTTCATCTCCTGATTTTTAATTTGGTTGAGTCAAACCATAGCAAAAATTGCTTGACAACTGTCCAATGGTACTGTTGTGAGTTTTTGATCTTACAAGCTTCGCTTTCGTTTTCAGTAGATGATACACAAATCAGGTCTGACAGTACGAATGCAGATAACAGCTGTGTAAAATTCAAATTCAGTGAGTGAATTTGACGGTATATCGCTTGCATTCTGTTTGAAGTTTTCCTGAAACTAAAATCGTAAAACTTTTGTCAGAGGTGAAGATTTATGTGGATCTTTAGATTATAAATGATTTTAGCTTATTTTATTGTGTAATTTGATTTTTGGATGCACAAATCATGAACACAATCTTTAATGCGTTTTTGTGCACCTTCCTTTTTCCCCAGGATGAGATTTCTGACTTCCTGAGTGGAGTCCTGGCTTCTGGCTCTCACCATGGCTCAGGGGATGCAGAGGGCTCCCAGCACCATCACTCCCGCAAGAAGGACAAAGAGAAGAAGAGGAAGGTCCAGCGGGATCTGTCAACAGAAATGAAGGGACGGAAGACGCCCCCTGTTGGTGGCCCTGTACCAGGCAGACGGTCTGCTACTCCATCAACCCCAGTAGAGGTAAATTCACGCGTTCGTTCATTTTGGTGGGAAACCACCAAAGATAGCCCATAAAGTTTTCTAATTGGCCTTTTTCCAGTGAGGTCCTTAATGTTTACCATCGTTGTGCGAAATCACAGTATTTATTAATATATTTTATCATACTTTATCACAATATTTTTTCAGGTTGCCCATTCATGTTTGAGTATTTGTATTTGTATTTTATTTTATTTCAACACGGTTAAAAAAGACATGCTTCAGCCGAACGGCTGTTCTTCAGCAAGCCTGTGTATTACATTTGCAATTAAAAACACATTAAATATTGCAAATAACTTACAAACACAAACGAGTATTAACTTTATTCAAATAAATACAAACGATTAAAATGTGTAATGACTTTGTTTACACGCGAAAAATAATTAGAATATTTCAGAAAGATATATACACAAATAAGAAACGATTTCATACATTGAAATTAATACCCCTCCCCCGCCCAACCATCCCAAGAAAATATCGCAAATGTATTTACTATAATATGTTTAGATTTTAATAAGTTACAGAATGGACAATTCTTTCAAAAAATTATACTGACACACTGATATAATTGTCAAAAAATTTGAAATTGGCATGTACATGTACACCTATGCAT
>JZLH01S0010997.1:8410-18410 GCA_001188425.1 Eucidaris tribuloides
CAGGTGGAAAAACTAAACCCTACCGCGATTGGACAAATGTGATAAAAGATTGGCAACTTACAATCCGTCGATTTTGTTACACGCGCCGTGATTGGTCGCCCGGTCTGATACCTCACAACGTAATTGACAGGTGATTTCATTCTACACAACTGCACGGCGATTTTAGTTCAAGCTGATGCGTCGTCGCACACAGAAACAGTTGTACACACATGCGAGCACACCGTGCGTTGTATTTATCGGATGTCTGTAGAGAAACAGGTTGACTGTCATTGACAAGTGTGACTCTGTTCATGGACGGTGTTTATATATACCCCAAAGAAGTTACTTCTGGACATCAGTTCATCGATATCCATACTTGTTGGGCGTCTCTGCCTTTATGACTCGTATACCTGTGTTGGCGTGAGAAGTAACCGAACGTATTGATGCACATACATCGGAAAATGGTGAAACTGGAATACATGGAGAAGGAGATGAACGCCAGCATGCCCCCTCCTCATCCCATCCCAGCCCCGCCACCACTCCAAAGGAGTAAGGGGCTCTTCTCCGTCGAGAGTATGCTGTCGCCTAAGGAAGGAGGAACCATCAGAAGTGACCAGCATCCGATATTAACTAAATTACACGACAACGTGGTCGTGGAGTCACCGCCAAATAACGACGCCTTCGTGAGCCATCGTATGAAAGACGAGGACGAGGACGAGGAGGTCGATGTGGAGAGCGACCACGGAACGACAGAAAGAAGGATAAGTGTGTCGGATGCTGAGGACGATAGAAAAGAGGAGAAAGACGGAGAGAAAGATGGAGACAAGGACGGTGAAAAGAAAGACGAGAAGGATGGCGGATCGACGACAAATAGCGTGCCGAGAAATAAATTTGGTGAGAAGCCGCCATTCAGTTACAACGCATTAATCATGATGGCTATTCGATCCAGCCCCGAAAAACGACTAACTCTGAATGGTATTTATGAATATATCATGACAAACTTTCCTTATTATCGTGAAAACAAGCAGGGCTGGCAAAACTCAATTCGACATAATCTGAGCCTGAATAAATGTTTCGTGAAAGTCCCTCGCCATTACGACGATCCGGGCAAGGGCAACTATTGGATGTTGGATCCATCGAGCGACGACGTCTTCATCGGGGGTACGACGGGAAAACTTCGGCGACGTTCGACGTCGGCGTCTCGAAATCATCGCCTGGCTCAACTGAAACGCGGTGTGCCATATATGCATAATGGTTTCCCATTTCCACTGAGAACTGACAAGCCGTATCCAATGTACTGGCCGTCGAGTCCCCTGATACCGTACCCACATCACCCGCACTCAAATCCAGCGGGTTTGAGGTGCGACCTGCCGGGTCCCGCCGCCGCCGCAGCAGCGGCTGCCATCACGGCTGAACGCCTATCCGCTGAACGTTTGTCGGCTGAACGGTTGTCTGCTGCCGCAGCTGCCCATTGCGACTCAGCCTCGCTATTCACAGGCAGTCATGCTATACCGAAACCTATACCAGGACACGGATTTTCAGTGAAAGGCTTCTAAGCCAGCACGAATCCCCTTACAACGTTTCTCCTGCTGCAGCACGGTTAGGTTCGCCCAATTCAGCCGTCGCCCGTGGCCGCGGCGGCAGCTGCCGCGGGCTCGTTTGCACCGGACTGCCCCAAATCCAGACAAGTACTTCGAGCGAGAACCCCAGTGCTGGATGTTGTTACCCCCATCTAACCTACTCTCAACCTCTCCACCCCGGCTCCCCGTATGCCGATATCTATTCTGCGGGCTTCCCTCACCGACTACCAGTTTTTCCACCAGGAGTGTTCCCGGTATCGGCCGTCCCGCAAGCACCACCCATTCACGGCAAGTAATCAACAATTCAATAAATGCTTGCAATATGAACATTTATATGAACATTCATTTATCTAATTAAACGTCACGTACGGTAACTGTTATTTGCTTAAATTAAGTGACAGGGTTATTGCGTTACGGTTAATTACATTAATTATAAGCTAATCAATGTTAGTTCGAAAACCAGTATCACAAATTTCCCCAGCCGATAAAATATCTCATTGTCGACTGGAATGATTGGGTAATTGAGGTTTTGTATTCAATAAAACAGACGAATTTTTAAACATAACTTCATCTTGTGATGCTTACACAGTAAATTTATTGGGAAGACTTTCTGATTTTCCCGAAGATTTCTTATTAAGATTATGATATCTGGAAGAAGTAAAATTGTTGATTGATATTCAAAGATTAATAAAAACCATGCCAGATGTTGACCAAATAATATAACCCGTTCGTCAAAGTCGTATAATATGACAACGTACCTGTAATTTGTGATTCGTGAAATGTAAAATGTAGTTAAATTAAATGTTACATGCCCAAGGCGTTGCATTCAGGTCTGTACTCCGGACGGAAACCCAGAAACCACTTTTTTAAATGAATACATTTAATTCTGATTTCTAAAACCAGTATAGATGTGGTAAATTTCACTGGTAACTCGGTGAGGTATTGAAAATTAATATGGAATTAGTATTCATGGCACTGGGCTTTGAAATCACAACAACTGAGAAAACACAAGCAACACTTAAAAAGTATAAGTAGCCTCCGTACCATCAAAGATACACGAGAAACCGAACAATTTTCCTATAACTAAATCAAAAAGGCTTCGGAAAATGTGCAAAACATCATAATAGTTTACTGATTCATTTCTTTGTGTAATAATTTCAAGAGACGACGGATATATCGAACAATAATCAGGCATGAATAATTTGCTGCAGTCTATTCAGAGTAATGTATTCATTTTTTTTTCAAAAGAAAATTGTATACCTGCTGTAGTTCCCGATTTCGTCACTGCAATTTCCCGTCGATATAGTGGTGGAAGTCTGTAGCAACTTCGTTGTCGTAGCAGTTAGCTTACGGGCTTGTAAAGTTTTTTTCTAACAATTTTGTCAACATCAGTTTACAACCACGGTGCACGTTCCATTGACCATGTTGACTTGGCCCTGCTCGATGTCACCAGTTCAATCAAAGTTCTAGAAATAATATTTCATCAAGTGTCCGGTAATATGACAACAAATGCGTATAAAATACACTTGGTGACTTTGCTCAATACAGCTGAGACCCCTTTTCGTCGCACGCTTTCATCGACAGCATGTAAATGCTTCCAGACATTTCAATTTGAAGATAAGACCCGGTGATGATTTCTTGTCGCGTTTAACCGAAAGGGCCGTTTGTATATGTGGCCGTTCACACTTGGGGATTTCAAGTTATATGTGAAGCGAAAATCTAAATATTTATATTGCTTGTAACAGAAATGCTGCCGATTTGTTTGAGATTGTGGTAACAAATGCCGTATGCTGTATAAACTTGAAATTGGTTTATGTCACTCAGCCCTCACCAAACAATGTACTTGTACTTCAAAATATTTCAAATGAATGCAACTATTCCGTGATCATTTGCACATTTTCGTCGATATGTCTGCTGTTAAAAAAAACTTCATATGTTACAAATTACTCGTGACCCTCGTGGGAAGGGTAGTAAAAAGCAAATGTCTACTTTAGTTTTAAGTGTATATGAATCTACCCGGCATTCGTCATCATGTTAACAAAGCGAAAGAATAGTGAATCTTGACTACAAGAGCTTGAATTTGATATTACCAAGTGAAACTTACAGACAAAATTAGCCTAATTAGATTTTCAACTAGTTATCCAAGGGTGGAACTGTGTTGTAAGTTGACAAATGTTTATAGAAACCTTGAAAATTAAAATAATGATTATTATCAGTAAATACGTTATAAATGGGTGTAACTGTGAGTTGTTCTAAGTTATTTTTATTGTCGATAATATTATAATAATCTTATTGTTGACTGAAATGTGCGGCAATGATACATAAAATGTTTTTAGCGTATGCTTATCAAGAATTAAAAAGAAAGGTTGATTTGTAAAACCGAATCTATGTCATTTACATTAATTACTCGGCTTTGAAACACTGCCTGAATATTAGAAGAAAAGGGTAAATTATATGTGGTGTATTCCAATTTGTAGTTTTGTTTAAATCGTCCAGTGTTTTAATCTGTAAAATATCGAAACTGATCCTTGAAAAAATAACTGTAATTATTGAAAATGGGTGCTCAATATGTAAAACACGTTTTGTATTGGCGACTTAGTAATTGATTAGTGTTAGTTCTCACTAGTTTCCAAGCCATATAGTGTTTAAATGAATCACTGCCCTTTAAGACAGAAGCAAACTTTTCCAATAGGAAATTAGAAATAAATACATTCAGAAAAAATAAGAATATAAATGTTTATAAAAATATATAAAACAATGTCAACTTCGCTTGGGATATTTGTTATTAAATTATCATATTATTAATAACAATATTCTTAATATTCCCAAGTTATGCTTCTCAAAATAATCTGTGTTTTTCATGTATGGGTAAACCTTGAAATATTTGTAAGTTTGTACATATTTCGACGAAGAAACAGTCCATTATTATATTATTTAAGTTGACGACAATCAGTGTTGAAGTGAGCAACTCTCTATAAATATACTTCTAAATTTCCAAAGCAGTTCATTGCGTTTTATCTTGACAATCAGTAGTTAATTAGTTATGGTAATGTAGTTTTGTTTGAAACAAGTATATTTATGTGGTTATGAAAAAATGGAAGTTTCAACATGATAATTGTGTTGTACGTCAGCATACAGTTTTCGACCACGCAATACCATTTTTCGTTGTAAACATGATTTATCAGGTGCAATATAATTTTGTTTTTGCAGATACTTCGGTTTATTTTATTTTTAAGAGTAGAATATGTACAGGTCATTACAGGTGGTAAAAGAAAAGAACACGCTTGAACTTTAAGGCATTTTATGTTGTAACTCGTGACATCATATGTACTTCAATCGCCCATTATTGATACTTTGGGTGAACTTTCACGTAGTATTTTGCAGGGTCTCGCACATTTTTCCCCAGTCACGTTTACTTATTGTTTCAGGACATGATTTTCAAAGTTCAATCACGGGACTTTATTTGCAGTCTGTGTTCTGCGTACATGTATGAAGTATGGTTCATCGCATGTAATTGTACAGTGTGAATTATAAAAGAATATTAATTATTGAAAGACGAGGTATTTTGCACCCCGTGTGATACGGATCAGCTATTTAACCAGTTAAGCATGGCTTCTATTAATTTACACAATACCAGATTTTTCTTTGTTTAGTTGTTTTCACACTTTTTTATTCAGCGAGAGAGAATTCAAGCGATGTCGTGTATGTATAGATGTCTTCTGATAATTGACAATCAAAATGTACAGATGAAATATTAAACAAAAATCAAATTGATTGTATTATACACTTGAGAAACTGAATATATTTTGTCTTGTTGGCTTAATTTGAAGTACAGTATGTGTGTGTATGTGTACGTGTACGTGTACGTGTATGTGTGTGTGTGTTTGTGTGCGTGGGCATGGTGGGTGTGGGTGGATGCATGTGTTGATTTCGTACTTGATTTTGTTTTGCATGGGGGGGGGGTTAGGCATAGGTTTTGGTAATACGATTGTCAAATGTATCTTGTAGATTTGGTTGAACATTTCAACTACCATGGCTACATTTACTCGGTATCAGAATATTCAAACTATTCGGCTTTTAATCATCTATAAAATTTGAGCAGACTGGTTTCTGGGAAAGGGAGCTACACGAATTTTTGTTTTCACTGCCATACATGTAGATGCTGATTACAGTTAGTTTACGACGTGCAGCAGAGTCAAATCTAAGTTACATAAGTGTTGTAATGAGACTCAAGCACCCTGTACAAAGAAAGGCAACCTTACTTTACAAAATTCAGATCGCCACTCTCTTCTTCAAAATAAAATCACGTCCAAGTCAATAGAGGTTTTGCGATTTTTGCTTATTCGGCACAAAAGTATCTAAACATTCATGTTATTATGGAAAAGTTGATGATAATGATGAATGATCGAACACTGAGTGATGGGACTTTGTAAGTGGGGTATCGTGTGCTGTAATCGTCTATTCATATGGTTGAGAAATATTGTACAAAAATATTTCTAAACCTTGTGCGCTCACACGATTACTGATGCGTCTGTCCAAGTTCAAGGCCACTAGGGTTTGTCTTAAATTCCCTAGAAACTAGCTGACTGTATTGTCATCATTATGGCTTTTGTTTAAAATCATGAATCCGTTACTGCAATAAGTTAATTTCGTTTGTGTCAAGGACAGGAGTGTGTGATCAAACACGGCGTATTTGCTGAAGCTTTACGGAGCGAGATGTGAAGTGTGTCCACGCAATACATTCAACAACGATTGTGAGAATGACGTGTCTTTGTTCATCCTGATCCCAGCTTCCACATGGTAATTTTTACCCCCTTCCCCAGTCTAATCTCTGTAAAACTTTATCAGCTTTGGAAGACCCGACTGAAAACTTATCAAACAAGTTTTCGGTGCGCTATAAACGTTTAAAAACCACGTGCCGCCCATCTCCCACGCGCATTTTAGTGGGTTGAATGATGGGTTTTGTTCGTTTAAATTTTATTTGGCTATTTTGGTATCACCTACTCTTGAGTGGCGTAATTGAAAGCCAAATGAGAAGTGATTGTTGTTCTTGTTGGTGTCGCTAAACGTGGTTACTCGTGTGTGATGGAAGTATGAAGTCAAAGTTTTGGGCTAGACCTGAAGGGTTCATTCAAAGGACGAACAGACGATTCGGGTTTTTTTTTCAGTTCACCGATGTTGTCCTTTTGATTGGCATTTTTGAAGCGACTAGTCAACCAAATCACGTCAGCTGTGGTCTTACTCCGTGAGATGATGGGTTGTCGACAGGGAACGAAAAAGGAGGGGAAACGGAGGAAGCGCAATAGATACCAAACAAAGGAAGAATGTTGAAAAAGACAATAAAACCTGCATTTTAAACTTTAAAACATCGATCGAAATCCAGATGGTTGCTGATACAACTTTCCTTGAATAAATGATGCTGTAAGTAAAGTTAATGAATAAAAGGTTGACATACTGCATTTACAATGCCATTTAGGTTTGCTGTTCATCTCTGTATTATCAAATAATGATAGTTTCAGGTTCAAGTCCGTGGGTAACTCTCTTTTTTTCCTGAGACCATTAAAATAAAAGATCATGCATTTGATCTTATTTATCGTTAATAGATAACAGAGAGATGAACAGTAAACCTCCAAAGTAGAGTTAGATATTTTTTCTAACTTATTACGTTTTGTGTCACAATTTAATGTTGAACAATCACCTCATCTTTTTCATTTTAACCCGCAAATTTAAATTCAAATTTCCAGTGTATTTTTCGTTTTTTTTAAAGAAGATAAGCAATTTACAATTTTTACCATAACGCAATACCAAAACCAGTACAAAGCTTTTACCATAGACATAATAATATTTTTAATACACAACCACATTGTCTTAGTTTATATTACACTTTCGTTTTCACAAGATTTTGCCAAGTACACTGGAGTTCCGAGAGTAATATTTCAAAATGACTCACAGATGTACAAGGTAGAGTTAAAGGAATCGATTAACAGTGTTTACAATTTAAAAAATCTGAGGTACATTATCCTGAATATTCTCCATGCTACCACTGATAAGATCTAAAAATGAAGTCCTGAAAATATTGCGGTTCAAAACGATCATTAAGTGCTTTTATATATTAAAAATCAATGAGCAACCATTCCCGTTTACTCCTAGACTGCTGTGTCCTTAGTCCTAGAAGTTTTATCCACGGCATATTAATTCATGTACCGATACATAATTATCTGTAGTGACGCCAAACCTGTCTAAAGTGTTTCGGTGTGTTAACTTTTTCATTCAAACTCGTGTGGGTGAGATAATGAAGTTTGATAATATTAAAGACCGTATATATAACATTCTGAAAGCCCCATTAAAAAATCAAAGTTTCCTATCTGATATATCTGACAGTGTGTGAATGGGCTTACAACACAAAACTTCAGACAGTTATGCTGTCACTTGTAAAATATAAAAATCGGCACATGAATTATTGGCAGCTGACGATAATTCTGCAACACATCGGTCTATGCTATGGGATAAACTGGAAAGGTCGCTCAATCATTTTCACTTTTTAAAAGCACTTAATGATCGTTTTGAACTGCAATTTTTACAGGGCTTCATTTTTCACGGGGAATCATGTAGCGCAGATGTTTTAAACTGGAAACATTGTTAAACGATGTCTTTATATGGGACTTCCACAATGTTGGTTCTTTAAGGTCTCAGATGTGAAAATTTCGTGTTCACATGAAATGTTCGTATTTTTAATAAAAGGTATTGGGCCTATTGAATCGGAAATGAAACCATCATTTAGCTATCATGATTCGACGGTGATATAGAGACAATTGTGTTTGTTACATCGAAAATCAATTTCTGCCACGAAGGATATGAGTCAATAGACGCGTTACAATGTGACCTGTGTCCCGCTTTATTTCTTTAATGATATATTTTCGTAAATTTCCGTTCCCCATTTTCGTTGAGTGTTGGATCCCGATCCTCGGGTGTTCGTGCATTGGACATGCATATTATGGTATTATATCCAAATGAAATCATTAAGGAAAATTCTGGCAGTTTGATAGAGTAATCAGTTGGGTCTAAGTCATTCTGATTGTAGTCATCAAACAATGCTTCCTTTAAATTAAGGATTCATTCTTAATTATACAGTCACCTTTGTTATCATGATGGAAATATACGATTAACCTTACGTATGTAACTATGTATTGTGTATTTAGACATTGCCATGACGTCTATTTCTGCTCTTACATTTCTTCGTTTTATAAGTCACGTAAATTCATTAAATATTATAAAGAAATATCCGGCATTGCAAGAATTCTTTCTGAATGCTGACACTACGGTATATATTTCAAACGGAAAAAAAGTTACATCCTGAGAATGAATGAGAGGGATAACGTGTTTAATCTTTGGACACAATCCTCCCATGCACACAGATACATGACTGCCCTCTTAATTTCTGAGTGGTGATTCGTAAATTTAACATTAAATATAATTTTATCTAAATAGACTCAGGGTTTTTTTTCAGTTGTTGAATTTATTGTTTATTTCTTTATGTTCTTTTGCTTTTCCGATTAGGAAGGTATTCAGTCAACACTGATGGTAATTGTATGCAAATGCCGATTGGCAATTATGCCACTTTACAATAAAAAGTTTCTCTCTCATCGTTATCACCTGATCATAAATTGTCAGTGGGTCTCTTTTTTCAGTACACCGGGTGAAGGTGCAAATTCTGCATCATAATCATCTTTAATTTAGGATTGAAATGGGGATTGAATTTGCAGAAGAAAAGCGGTAACTTTATCATAACGTATTTTGACGGCAATTATTACGGATGGCATCATGCTAATTACAATATAGGCCTAAGCATAATGATACATGTAGTTCGAAACACTGACATTACCTGAGCAGAGCTAAATCTTTCTCTGTGGTTTTGAATATACTGTGCCATAATTTGCTATTTTTAATTACACGTTCAATTCTTTTCCCATTCAAAAAGGTTTCATTTGTTTATCCATTTATTAATTCATTCATTCATTTGTATGTGTATATTTATTTATTCATTCATTTATTCATTCGTTTATGTATTTATGAATTCATCATGCAATTATTTATTTATTTATTCATTTATTTTATATATTTATTTAATTATTTATTCATTTATTTATTCATTTATGTACATGTATTAATGAATTTATTTATGCATTTATTTATTTATGTATTTATTCAGTTGATTATGTAGTTATTAATTAAGTTTTTTGTTCCAGAAGTGGAAACCAGGAATCTTTGTATATACAAAATCATTTCACGTCATCTATACTATATAACGTTTTGAAATCTTTCACGGCCATTTCAGTTTTAAGTATTCAAAAAATGTATTTGTATACATTCCGTTTTGGTAATGTTGAATTCTGGAAGACAATATATCTATTTAACTGTATGTGCTGTGCTGTTACAATGCC
>JZLH01S0010998.1:9604-21680 GCA_001188425.1 Eucidaris tribuloides
CAACAACAACAAAAATTGTGTGACTTACCGAACTTTGGTCATTTTGCAGCTTTTCAATTTACACTTTACACCACGTTTTGGAACACTGCTCTTTTCCTGATGGCATAATTGTAACAAGTAGGGTATCATTTTAACGAAAATTAAATAATCTTTCAGATGATACCAAGCTTGCATTGATTATTACTACAAAATGGGAGATACAACTGATCAAACTCAGATTTCCAAACTTTTTTTGAGGAGTTTATTATATGTTCTTCTTTTCATTACTATATCTACTTTTTTGTTTAAATTTGGTGGACTGACTCACTGACTGACTGTACAAGCCCTCTTCTATGGCCTTTCTTCATCTCCCTATTTTTACTGCTTTATTACGTAATATAATATAATAAACAATATGACGTTATATACCATGTATCAAATCATCGCCTATCTTTTGAGTAAATTATTGTATTATAATACTGTATGCTTTTTAAATGTACTGTATAATTGTGGTGAAAAAACCCCATAAATTGAATTGAATAACAATTGCTCCTCAGCAGGAGGCTCCTTACTCTTCCGCGATTATCTTCTCACGCAGAGTTCTCTACACCCGTGTTAAGAATTATCAACGCTCGACAAAGATTAACATTTTCCTTGGCCGTTTCATGTTAAGGGTACAGTACAGTATATCTCATTACAACTGCGAGTACCAGATTTATCTCAACGTTCCGCCGTGCCCAGAATTGGGTCATAATGACACCTGATTTTTATTCTCAGATATAAATCGTTGAACTTTCCAACCCGAACAAAACTTTACCTACCATCCATCCTGGTAACCCTATCCTCCTTTATTTATTTATTTTTCTTTAATCTGGATCCAGACCTAACTATTAGGAAAAATAGCAAAGTGAATGTTGAAATTGCTGATGGTCCGAAAAAATAAGATGCGGTTGAAAGCTTTAACTCTTGTCTTGTCAAGTTTGACAATTTGCACAGATCAATGAAATAATGTAATTAAGACAAAGAGTTGGGATATACTAATCCCTCCTAATCCTAATCACTCACTACAATGAAAGGATAACCCGGTTAAGGCAAACACTACGTAATCTTCAATTTTTATTGTACGGTTTTAAAACAAATCAATGCGTGTATCACTGAAAATCGCGAAAAAAGCTTCGAGAATCATCATGTTGATTTCTCTGATTTTAACTTACTTTGGTCTGCCCATGTTGAGGTTGCATATCTCATCACAAGTATCAACGCGATGCTGCAATACTTAATCCACGCCATTTAAGGCTACGGTTAGGTTCGCGCTTGGGAGTATGACTGACGGCAAAATCTAAGTGAGCTTTTTTTTTCAGAGATATTATCACTAAAGTTTGTGTCATCGATTTGAAACATAGTTATCTGAACGATGGTTTATATACGCTATCGTCGTGACTGCAATCTTGACCTTATTTCGTCATGTTTAAAAAGCAAACATTCTTCAGACGCCGACTTGTTTATTCTGATGTGATTGATTAAAGATATTGAGAAGTAGATTACAAATTATAAAAGGATGTTTATCGGCCATGTGCAAATTGTCGAGATTTGGGTGATAATAGAAAACAGACAAAAAAAATCTAGATTCTGGACTACATACCAAAACTCACAACCAATCACAAAAACAAACAAATATGAAAACACACAGCAAATAATATTTTCGAACTGTTGCGGTCGTGTTCATTTTATTTCCATGTTGAGGGAATTTATTATCCAGCATGTCTGGCTATTTCACGTAGTAATTATTTCAGACATATCACAAGATTAGTATTGCCGGGTGACAGAGAAAAATAAATATTGTTCAACTAGGACCTGTGGCAGGCAAAGGATTGAACATGACAGAGTTTGAATCTATTTACCAATTCAATGCCATAGCCGCATTCGGAGATAGAAAAATCCAGTCCAGTCCTTGTATAAGGATGAGATAAAAACATACATTCCACTCTTCTTTGACAGACACCAACAGCGTGAATAATCGGACATCGAAATGCACCGTTAAAGCCCAAAGTTTAGTTTTGGGGATTTTGTTTTTATTTGAAAGCTTTCTGCCCCAAAGTCATAACCTGGGCTTTAAAACCATCAACAACAACCAACCAATAGCTTGATCACGTTTTTCTTTGTATCGGCAGTGAGTAGAATCGAGGCTATGGGGGGGGGGGGTACTCCCCATACGGCCTGCTACCCTAAATGGCGTAACCTACATAAGAAAATTTGCAACCCTAAATGGCATAACACTTGAGAAAAACTACCCCAAATGGCGTGTACAGGGAAATTTATCCACCAATTTAATACCCTAAGTGGCGTGAACAATGAAACAAACTAACTTGATACCCTACCCAAGTGTCATTCTCATTTAAAACTTGAATTTTACAACACACAGCCCGAGGATGCTCATGTAACACACTCAATAATTTATAAATAATTTATCAAATTTGCAATGGTGAAATCAACGTAACCAAATTCGCGAGAGATTTTTTTTAATCTTACTTGCTTGTGTTTGAAAGCGTGAAGAGTATGGTGTATGATATCATCGCCTGCTTTTTCCAGTGGTCTTTACTCTTTTCTTGTCTGCAATTTTCCTGATTCCTAGGACAACCAAAACGTCTTCCCCTTCTTGTCTTTCTTGGGTTATTATTTTCTTTTCTGCTACTTCTGTTACTGTTGATTGAACTGATTACCAGTAGGATTCTAGGCTTTCTCTTATAGGACTATTTAAGCTTTGCGTGCTGATGACGGGCGCACCGGGTGGCCGAGAAAACAATCATTTTTATACTTTTAAATTCCATTTTTAAATGTCTTTGAATTGATTAAAAATTATAATTTCGTCTTGAAATGAAGTGACATTAAGTAAATGTGTAAAAGCGACTTGTGCTGATTGCCTTGTTATTTAGTTTTGAAACGTTATGCACATAACTATAAGTGCATAACTATTAGTGCATAACTATAAAAGGCAGGGCATCTCTTTTGCATGCCTAAAATTACCATTGTGTAAATACTCTGGCATACCAAAGAACGTGTCATCTAAGAATCTTTAGCAAAGTAACAGAGCTAGAAACCCAGTTTTAATGGAATTATACTGACCGTTACACTGTCATTTGAATTTTTGTCTCATAGAGACTCCTAGCATAGAACACAAAACTAAGGTGACTGATGGTTTGGTTTTTTTTCAAATTCCAGGTAATTACTGATCTTCGTAGTTTACATACATGTCCTTCATAAATATCATGAAGGCATCTTCTATCTAAACTTGAAAGCATGGGTATCACTGATGCAGAATTACAGTGGTTCAAAAGTTATTTAACAAACAGAATAAGAACGTCGATTAATAATGCACTTTCTGATGAAACACCAACTACGAAAGGAGTGCCGAAGGGTTCCCTGTTAGGGCCCCTATTATTCATAATTTTTATTAATGACATAAATTCTGATTTCAAAAACTGCAAGGTACATCTTTATGCAGACGATACGGTCATTGTCCCATAAAAATCCAAAAGTTGTTGAAAATGTTTTAAATAAAGAGCTTAAGAGTCTGGATGAGTGGATGGTTTACAACAACTTAAAAATCAATTACGACAAAACTGTATGCATGTTACTTGGAACTTGTAATATGCTTAAAAACAGGCACTTTTGAATATCAAAATCAAAGATAAACAGTTGTCTCAGGTAAAAAGTTTGAAATACTTAGGTGTAGTTGTGGATGATAAGTTGAAATGGGATGTCCACATTGAACAAACGTGTAACAAGCTTGGTAAAATGGTTAGCTATTTGGTATAGGCTCAGAAAATTTGTGAATATGTCTGAATTGAAATTAGTATATAACTCAATTATATTACCGCATTTTGATTACGGTGATGAAATATGGCAATCTGCCAGCAATAACTGTTTAACCTAACTCCAAAAAATTCAAAACAGGGCTGGCAGAATAATACTTAAAGTTAACCCTTATTCTCATACCCCAACAAGTCAAATTCATAGCAGTCTGGGTTGGAAAATGGTACGTGAAAGGCAAAAGATCCACTTGTTACTTTTTACTTACAAAATACTAAATAACATGACCCCTGAATACATGAAAGACATTGAATTCAAACCTTCCCCATATTCTCTCTGTAATCTACATAATCTCTCTTTACCCAAGCCTAGAACAAATTATTGTAAAAGATCATTGGTGTACAGCCTCGTATCAAAATAATGAATTATCCCGTGATTTGCGTCAATTACCCACGTTTACCGCGTTTAAGAATAAATTAATCAAACTATAAGTATCATTTTGTTGTACCTCTCTAAATTCTACTTGTATAATTTTGTATATATGTATTTTTTGTCTTATTGACACGATCTATTTTGTTTCTCATTTGCTTGTGTAAATAATATGTGACCTGCCTCCGCGATGCCCTGTTAGAGTCGCACTTTTTTTAACAAAACAACCTAAAAGAAAATTACTTTGGGTGAAGAATATGAATGTTTTAGCTTTCACTAGGCAAAATTTGATTATCATCCAACCCTTTACTTCTGAAGACATTTTATTTTCATTTCTTCCACCGTAATTTCACTATTTTGCATTTTTCTTAAGTCTTAGGGTGTGCAACTTTGTTGGGGTTTCGCGGTGACGGGTCACATACTTGTTTTATGATATCAATTATATTTTGCACATTCAATAAACTGGCCCCATGGAAGACCAGCAGCCATAATTATAGTGGCAGCTGAAATGGGCTACCAGTCGTATTTCATGTATATATTGTTTCTTGTATGTATTACATTTGATTTTTATTATACGGAAATAAAACAACAACAACAACAACAACTGGTAGTATGCTGTTTTGTGAGAGGGGTGCAAATGCGATTCTCTGCCTTTAAGCAATCGAGTTTCTGGCTGACTCGTCTGAATATTAGTCCAGCAATCAAAGTGTTAAAGGTAGGGAATCTCATTTGCGACCTCCCATATCATAGCAAAACATTATTCATGTCCTTAGGATATTTTAAAAAGTACTTGCCTGTGAAATCTGATGATTAGAAATCACTTACAGTTAAAAAAAAATGCACAAGATAGTTGTGTAGTGTATGTTCTAGGCACACTGTTCAAATCTCATCTTATTCATGGACCTAATATGTACGTAGGTCCATGGGTATATCAGGCCTATATATTACAGTACTTACGTAATACCAGTGCATGTAATACCAGGCGGTTGCGCTGGATTGCATTAGACACAGTAAAAGGAATGCAAGATAATCTGCGTGTAGGCCTACAGTACAAGTGTATTACACCATGAAGGTAAAAGAGACATACATGCACTGTCTAAAAGTAGACTAGTACAACATGTAAGATTTGTGGAACTGTAGACCAAAAATCAAATCAAAGTCAAACATTTACTATAATTCCACTAAAACTGCGTTTCTAGCTCCTACACTTTTCTAAAGGTTCTGATGCCGCGTTTACACTATGTTCCCGGCGGCCACGGAAACCACGTTTCAGGCCACCGTGGACAAAACGGGATGGACGTGAGACCACGCGGGAGGACGGGCTGGGCAAACGTGACAGTCCGTGTTGCCGTGGATGCCGGGCCAGATTTTTTAACCGTCAAAAATTTTGCCACGGTAGTCACGGTAAGGATGAAAAACCTAGTAGGCCGTAGGAAAACGAGGGGAACGCAATGAAACTCGACAGTACGTTATAGACCGTAACACACTTGGAGGTGATCCGTAGCGGGTCTTTCCTCGTGGTCTCACGTCCATCCCGTTTTGTCCACGGTGGCCTGAAACGTGGTTGCCGTGGCCGCCGGGAACATAGTGTAAACGCAAGAAGATTTTCTTCTATATGCCAGTGCTTTTGCACAATGTTGAATTTTAGGCGTGCAAAAGAGACACCACTTCAACCGCTGTTTTATCTTCTTACATGTTCTTACATATTGCTGTTTTAATCTCTCTTTTTTTGCCCATATTTTTATGATGAAATTTTTGTTTTCTATTGTATGTGCCGGAAATAAAATACTATACCATGCCATTTCATAAAACCTTTTTTGTAATTAAACAGGTAATACAGTTACAGATTGACTCCTAACAAAAATATATATAAAAACATACGTACAGTTTCAATAACAATATACATAAACACACGGTACAATTTTCATAATAATTGACATTATTTTGATTAACATGACAATGACTTGTTTTCGGGATAGTAAAAACAAACATATGTTCAATATTTTGCATAAGAATGGGTATTCATGCATTCAAGCAGACAAAGAACACAAAAAGAAAACACCACCCGGTGTCTAGAAATTTAGTTTCTAAATATTACATTTCTAAATACTTCGACTAAAAGTTAATACCGAAATTATAATCAATGCAACCTCACAAAACTAGAGAAGACAAGTCTAACGGGCTCACTCAGTATATACTTCGCCTTTGGGTGTGAACTGACGAGTATAGGCTAGAACCAGCTGAACGGTGGGTGAACTACTACATCTTCACATCAATTGATAAAAGGTAGTGTTTTTTATATCCTTTTCAAAGTTAGCAAAATTCCATGTGCGTACGCTGTAAGAAGTTGGATTTTGCCCAATCACATATTCTATTACTATTATTTTGAATTTAACATTACAGACATTATTATATTGCCAAAAATTCCGGTAAAACTTCCTATATAGTTTTATAGATTATATTTACCATGGTTATATCACAGGCGAGCTGAGAACAAGAAAATGGACTTCATTTTAATGTTAAATAGAAATTTAGGAACAACAAATTTTGTGGCAGACTTTAAGTGTTCATTTGTATGGAGAGTGGATTGTTTTTGACATGATGCGTTATATTTTTATTGAAGTTTTATGTGATTTTCTCATTTTGTTTTGAATATGAAATGAGATTAAAGTGAATAATTCATCGGCGTTCATCCGAACGCGTCGTATCGCTATACGACAGTTTGATTGACCGCGCCTCGAGCGAACGCGTTCAAACCAAACTGTCGTATCCATCATTCATAATACACGTAACATACGACATTTCGGTTTGAACGCGTTCGCTCGAGGCGCGGTTCAATCAACTGTCGTATAGCGATACGACGGTTCGGATGAACGCCGCGAATTGTGAAATTATCATTGTGTTTGAGTTTTGTTAGGATGCTGGCAATTTTGCAAAGTCCCCTCCATCGATCAACATATGACACTTCACTTAAAACCATAACATCATTAAACACAATTCACTCTCCATACAAATGAATGCTGAACTGGTGTTCATTTTTGCAGCTTTTCACTTTTGACTTGGACCCTTATTAAAATGTCTTGCACATTCCATGAATCCATAATCTTAGCAAATGAGGTATCATTGTAAAGGGAAATAAACAGGCTTTTTACTGATACCAATATTAAGAACTATACTATAATACCAAGAGAGGTATCAACGCTCAAATTTGAGTTGCAGAACTTTTTTGAGGGGGTTATGTCAATGTGCATGATGATGCCATGGCAATCATGGGACGGGGGCGTAGGCCTATATCATAATACCTATGGTAATATCACACAGTACATTCAGTACGATTTAGTAGATTATTTTTTGGTTATAACTTTTTGTTTTTGTTTTGTGTGATGCTTATTCATAATATTTCTATAATTAATTTAAACTCGAATTGAATCCTGAAAAAGTCTTCCCCATTACATCCATTCAGCAGTTAGTACAGATCGATTAAAAAGATTTTAAAATCTCACTTGTTCCCCAAAAAATTCTTTTCTTACATTTTATATAATTCCAATGGTATAGTGATCACACCATGTTTTAAAGTTTTTGTTTTTGCTTCTGTTTGGTTCAATAGATTATTTTTTGTATTTTATTTTAAATGTGGTAGTGTTTAATATCATCTATAAAAAGGCGCTATATGATATTGTTTATTATCATTATTACGTTTAATGTGTGTGTCCCTTTGATTGTGGAATTTCCAGATTCGAGATGAAAACGATCGTTCTATTCTTGGTACTTGGGCTGGTAGTTACCAAACTCCATGCAGGCTCTGGAGTATTATACCGACCAATGTACGAAGGTAAATCCTTACAAAACTTTAACTTTTTTCAGTATACATATTTGAAAAAATGAACATGAAATAAAGAGAGAATAATAAACGAACGCAGCTTAAACTCCGTGGTTGCCATAGGCCCCAATAGTGGAATTTTGATTTCGAAATAGGGGAATAACCTGGCACTGATAAAATTTGAGCTTTAGCCTCCCGCCCCCAACACACATAAAACAAACAGGTAGAGGTAAAAATACGCATCTGGACAATTTTCACAAGCTTCCGGTCTTTTGTTTTGAAGTATCGCGCATTATTCAAGACCAAATTTGCAAAAATCGGCCGTGTCGCTGTGAAGGTAAAGTTACGGGACTCTTCCTACATGCACATCGGCAAGAAAGTTGCCAATGAAACTCGTCTATTTTATTGGTTAGACAAAAATGCTTTGATATGTTTTCTTAATCACTGAAAATAAATTTATTTGGCACTTGAAATAGGCGGACGACAGAATATAATCCTCAATGCAATATGTGACAATTGTCATCATAATTATGTAATATCTCTATTTAGTAAAGAAATTAATTTACATTCGAAATCCGAAAAAGGGATCGACGCCCCCGAGTAATGCAGATGTTTCTATAGAAAGTTAGATTTCTACCCATTAAGTTTGGAAAGCTACCACTTAAAATCAACTGCTACAACTTTGATGTCTGAATTATAGCACTTGAATGAAAGCAATTAATACAAACATAGAACATTCAGAAAACTTAATCTACCACCAGCAAGATTGAAACATTAAGTGCACTCTCAATGTAACGCAATAGTCTATGGGATCACTCAAAGATTTGTTCACTTAAAGCATAATGATCAACTGGGGGTGCGTGTATTCAGTAGGAATTCATTTTCACCTTTTATGTAGTATTATGTAGCTTACATTTGTTTAAAGCAGTAAACATTGTTAAACGATGCCATTAAATGTGAAGGTACGAAGATTCATCGTTTCTTCGGACAACATAAGTTATGAAACGAGTGCAACTAACAAAGAGAGTACAGGCAAATCCTGGATGTCTTTAGGAGTACGGAACCTTTCTCCATTTCCTTAATAGCCTAACAATTCTCTCTGTTTCATACAGTAACACGCATGCTGACGTTGAGTTGCTGAAGTTCCTGGGAGTAAATCATGAATTGCCGACTTGATCATTTCCTGTATTTCATTTGTGCATGTTAAAGACAGTGACAAGATTGGGAGAAATAAAAAAATACCTCTCGAACCTAAATGGTAAAGAGATATGGACGGATTCATCCTGAATCTGTTGACTTAAGCTGAAGCAAGCAGAAACATTGAAATGTGGGTAAATAAAAAAAACTAATTTTTCTCAGAATGGTAAAAAGTAGATCTACCCCCTTTGGAAAAAAAACTCTTCATGTGTTATATATTTCCAAAAATATATTTATTGTTTATTTTATTCAAGACATGTTTTCGTTGTATACTTGGTCATATACTACTAATGTGTCATTTCTTTTTTAATGCACACAGAGCCGAGTGAGAAGATCAACTATAGACCGATACTTGACAAAGACGGTAAAAACATGACACATTTGCAGGCTTATTATGACCAGGTTCTCTCCACGTTCAATCCTATTAGGGTTGTAATCTGTTTAATCCTTCTTTATTACCTTAATTTTACTGGTATGTTTATTTAAGTTGCTACTCCCCTCCCGGTACGATGTTAGCGTATCCAACTAAACCAGGACTAACTATACACGATTAGGTTAGGGGTAGGGTTGAGCTTAGGATTGGTGCATGAAATAATCGTTAGTTCAATTGTCGCCGGAGCAAATGTTGGACATTTGGTGCAGCAACTACACAACAAAAGTACCTCTCACAGTATATACTGATGGTAGTTCTTGTAAAATGAGTCAACATTTGACCAACAAATTTTCACAGCAGAATCCTTGCATAATTATCTGAGGCTAGAATAGCTTTACCCTGAGTTGAAGACTATTTCTAATCTTGCGGGCTATCAAGTCAAGTTAATAAAAAGTTTAAAATCTTTCAAAAATTGTCAACTTTTTGTGAAAAATGTGTCAGATTCATGCAAATTATGTACACAAGTACCACCATTCTTTTTTGATATTTTTAGCAGCTTCCATGGAAGCTCTGTTATAAAGATGTCATATGTACTGGCTGTGCATTTATTTTGTAAATATTTCAGTCATTGGTTAATATATCATTTGCAGAGGCTATAGTATCGTGCTCAACAAGTCTATTTATACAGGAACACAAGATTTCATACTTTCCCGCCATATCATTAACGTATACGCCTGTATAATGAAGAGCTTGTTTCCAAGAGCTGGTAGATCCATTTTTCATCGAATGTGACTTTTTTTTATATCAATCTATACAATTTTAGTAGCTCTATCAGATTACACAAAAGAAAAGTTGAAATTCCCACCAAAAAGTGATAAAAATTGGGCAATAAAAATGACTTTATTTCCAAAAGTGGAATGGTCATACATCCATGGGGGTGTACCACAGGGGACGAAATTAGGAACCCTTTTGTTCATTATTATGTTGTCTGACCTGAAGCTGGATCTCCCCACGGTAAAATATGTTGATGATACAACCGTATATGATGTTTGTAAAATAGGCCGTCAAAACTCCCTCTCTCTCCAACAGACGGTTGATGAACTTGTTGCATGGTCTCATAAGAATGATATGCAAATTAACCCCAAGAAAAGAAAAGAGATGGTGATTAATTTTACCAAAGATGAAATCACCCAACCACTTACTATTGAGGGTGAAACAGTTGAGTGTGTTAAGGAGACCAAATTGTGGACTATGGCTCAACGATAAATTGAATTGGAATACCCATTGTTGTTTCTCTTAGTGCAATTGAGACGCGCTGATCTTTCTCAGGATGACTTGTGCAAATATTACAAAGCATGTATTCGTTCCCACTTACAAATATTTCCGGTGTATTATCATATCACGTTCTTTATCCCTCCCCGCTCTCTCCGTTTTTCTTTTGTCTGACTTTCTTGGCAAAACTCAATTTCGTTTGGAAAGCAGTTCTATTGATATTGATAATGATGTTGTCTTCAGTATATGTATAATTATAATTATAGTAATTTTATCCCCTTGTGTTCATATAAATTGCTGACAGTATGTATATTTTGATATTCCCGTAATGTGTAATGATCCTATATTAATTTCATGTGCTTTTTCCTACCCTTTTTTCCCTCCTTCTCATTCCCCTAACTTTCTCTTTGCTCTTACTCCCTTTCTTATTGTTCTGATACTCTTTTGGAAAGTGAAACTATTGATAATAATGTTTGATCTGATTTGAATTCTTCTCTAATCAATTATATTCACAAAGTCACCCTTGCAATAAATTATTCTCAAACGAATAATTTATGCTATATAGTCATACATTGTTTTTACTGAAAGTGCAATATTTAAACTTGTTTTCTTCCCTTCATCTTCTGTTTCTTCTCCTACTTTTCTTTGTTCTCTTTCTTGATTCTGTATTTCATGTTCTTTTCACTCTTGTCACCTCCTCCCTCCTATTACTTATCTCTTCAACCTTCCGCTTCCTCTTCTCTTCCTATCTTCTTACTTCTATTCTTCACAAATAAGTTTATCGTAATGGGTGTGTGTTTCCTATATATATTGTCACATTGTCTCTATTTTATGTACTGTATATTCATTGCTTTACTTGTAAGTTACGTAGTTCTTTGATGATTATTGTTGTAATTTCTATATTTTAATGTAATATTTGTATATTTGTGTGTGAAATCCAACTTCTCAAGTTGCAATAAAATGAAATAAAATAAAATAAAAATCCATTTTAGTTTATTTCCAAAAGGGGGTAGATCCAAAACATGAAAATAAAGAAAATTCAAATAAAATATATAACAACTCACATATTTTTGTGAGTGTGATTTCAAATTCGCATTGTGGGGTTTCTTTTTTTTTTTTTTTTTGTTTAAGTTGGCTTTACTCGGAAACCTTGCAACGTGGATTAGTTTGATAAATTCATTTTTCTTAGAATGTGA
>JZLH01S0011003.1:749-11066 GCA_001188425.1 Eucidaris tribuloides
AAATTCCAAAATGTTCATGTTGTAATGTAACGTTTGATTCTTCTTATTCCCTCATGTCCTACTCCCTCTTTTTCCTTACTCTGACCAAAGCAACTCCTAACGCCTTCGATGATTTCGTTGGACTTAACCCTTATGCTGTTGCGTTAGGTAAGGATAAAAATTGTCTATTCTATTCCATAAAGAATTCTTCAAGTAGGACGCGCCGTTGCAATGTCTCACAGAAAGGTTTGGTCTAATAACAGAATGTGCTTTCCCAAAGTGTGTGATGTCAGTACAGTGTGCCGACCAGTATTCTCCGATCTCACCTCAAAAACCTGTAGATAAATATAATTTAAAAATAAATGCATATGAACACAAAGATCGTAAGCCAGTGCCTAAACAATGATTTCTAACAGTTTCTTTAACTATTGAAAACCCTTAAAGGCAGTGGATCCCATTTGCAATCATCCCCGCAGACTAGGGGGAAAACATGCCCTTAGGCTACTGACGAAGGGCATGCCTATGAAATCTGGGGGTCAGTAATTATCTAGAATTTGAAAAATGCTAAAGAAAAACAATAGCCGTTTAGTGTACGTTCTATGGTAGGAACTTTTTTCTCGCGAGAAAAAAAATCAAATCAGAGTCTAACTGTCACTATAATTCCACTAAACCTAGGTTTCTAGCTCCTATGTTTTGCTAAAGGTTCCCAGACGGCATTTTCTTCTAAATACCATTGTATTTGCTCAATGTTATTTTTTAGGCATGCAAAAGAGATGCCCTGCCTTTAAAAGGTCTTGTTCTTCTAACAAGAATCACAGATGTCAAGTTAATCCGTTTGTTGGATCGTATACCATAATTTTAGTTGTTCATTATTCACCCGGCGCTGTTAATCTCCGTTGTATACATTGGCAATGTTTGCCTGCACTTGGGAAGAAGGCAAACTTGATAGACCAGCCGCCATGTCCATACCAATTTTAACACGCATGAGTATAATTTGCATGTATAATCTTATTAATACCCAATTGTCACCATTTGTAAGAAAATTATGTTCAAGGTACGTTATGCTATTTATTGAAATGCACGTTTAATTTAAACTAGGATTAATAATATTGTATACCCAATTTACTGGCCGCTAAATCATATAATATTCATTTTAGATATTAAAACAGATACAAAGATATTTATTCAACGTGTGTTTTTAGTATTGGGAGGTTTAGGTTTGGGAATTGGAAATTTGTTAACCATAGGAAAGAAAAGGCAATGATATAATTTGGGTATTTAGAAATACCTGAAGAACCAAGTGAGTTGAAACATAATAGATAAACTATATATATAGTTGCCTGGAAGAACTTGTCTTGAATTTGTTTACTTGAGGAGAAAAAAAACCAAAATAGACCATTGAATTCAAGTATAACTCTAAAGGCGCCGTCACACTATGACGAATTGGCATTGCGTATCCACTGCGTATGTAACAGTGTCAGCATACGCTATAAGTTCGTTTGGGAATCGTTTTGACGTCGTTGTTATCCGTTTTAATACGCAGCAGTACGTTCTTGTTCGTTCCGTACGTTGAAAAATTTTAAGCATGCATAAAATTTTTCGACGTATGCCAAACGTAAAAGCCATGCGCAGCGCGTACGCTCTGAAGTTGCAATGCGAACATTTAATTCGTCCACAGGACGGAAGCGGTAACTCGCCAATATAATTCCATTGATCGACAATAAGTGAGGCCCTTTCCCCGCGAACGTTTTGCGTGTCGGTAGCGAAAACAATAAATTTACTTCCCATGTGTATCCATGTGGGCTTATCATGCGTATGCTAAATTGTGCTTCATGTATCTGGGTGTGTTTGTTTGCGTGTGTGTGTGTGTGTGTGTGTGTGTGTGTGTGTGTGTGTGTGTGTGTGTGTGTGTGTGTGTGTGTGTGTGTGTGTGTGTGTGTGTGTGTGTGTGTGTGTGTGTGTGTGTGTGTGTGTGTGTGTGTGTGTGTGTCTGTCTGTCTGTCTGTCTGTCTGTCTGTCTGTCTGTCTGTCTGTGTCTGTCTGTCTGTCTGTCTGTCTGTGTCTGCGTGTTTGCTCAAAAAAATTACACACCTTACCCCATGGGGTTTGTTGCTAGAAATGTTTATACTAGGAAAATGTCTCTGGTAATATATGAAAACTGTTATTATCGTATTTCAGTATATTCATTCATACCGTAGGGAAAAATCTCTTCTGTTCAAAATACCAGATTTTATTGGATTTTATTCTCCAGAAAAAGTTTCATGCAACAGCCCCTGATCAAAATATTTTGTCCATTCCTCATAACAGTTTTACAATACTGTTTAGGAATACATATAGGTGAAAATTCTACATTACTCAATTTCCAGATTTTCATAAATGATCATATAGAAGATCTTTGTAATAAAAAAACCCCTATTTAGTTACCATGAAATTTAATAAGTTCGTTATTTTGGAACAGTAAAATCAACAACATACAACACGTTTGCAAAAATATGAGCTTATCATTACCGTAACCGTTGGCTAGATTTCAGGTTATTACTATTTTTCTCACGCTGAATATTACATTTGGGGTAAAGGTTGCCTTTCATATCAATTTGCACCGGAATTATACCATATGAGTAATTTTGGTGCTACAATTTTCTGTTAATGTTTTATGTTAATACTGTTATACTATACATATATCTTGGCCCTCTTGGATTTCGGTATACTCGGGGAAATAAGATACCCCCAAACTCGAATGATGGGACAAAAATGACGTCGAGTTCAAAGAGGTATATGTGGCCCGTCACCACGATACCCTGAAAAAGTCGCACATCTTATAACACATGAAAATGGAAATAAAAATAATTTGGGTAAAAATATAATTAATTAAAGTCTCGCAGGATGTAAACATAATGAATCTTTTGATTTACGAAAACACGATATTTTGCACGTTTTGTAGCTGTGGTGGGTGCGACTTTATCAGGGTATCATGGTGACGGGTCACATATTATGTTTGTAAATGCAGTGCACACAGACAACATGTGATCAATTTGAATTCGCAGACTGTACGCTTAGCGTACGCAAAGCTCGTTAGTCGTTCGATTAGAGATCGCTGTATTGTAACTTAATGATAAGCTATGAAATGGTGGTGGAGACGTTTTTGATTCGTTTTGATTCGCTGTAAGTACGTTCGATTCGGTTGAATTCACCCATACGGAATTAATTCGCTGGGAATGCTGTGCGTATTTTGAATTTTTCAATTTGTTCGCGGTACGCAATGCCAATTCGTCATAGTGTGACGGCGCCTTAATATAGAAATTGATTCCATAAAAAGCTACACAAATTTGCCAGTCACCAAGAATGCTAAAAGTAGATAAAGAGTAAACGAAACCACAAAATTTACACAATAGAAACTGAATCTGTACTTAAAGGGGAATGAAACCCAGACATCTTACTGAATTCAGAGAGTACAGAACAATATTAGATGGAAAATAGTGAAAGTTTGAGCAAATTTGGTTGAACGGTTAAGGAGTTATGATTGTTCAAAGTTTATTTAATCCTTGTTATTGAGGATCCTTAAATTGGCAACTCTGCCCACTTTTCAGATGAAAGTGTGGAGAACTTCCCATTGGATTTGTACACAAATTTTCAATATTTTGCAGTTTTCTGAAGTGTCAGTTGAGAAAGTATCTAAATTCTTTCAGAAAAACATGTAGAATCACTTTTGCTAGGACATACTTGCACAACAAGCAATAGCAAATCAGATATTTGATAAAAAGTGAGAATAAGTGCAAATTTGTGTACAAAACTAACGGAAAGTTTCATCTAAAAAGCTGGTAGAGTTGCCAATTTAACAATCCTCCATAACAAGGATCAAATAAACTTTGAAAAAACATAACTCTTGACCCGTTCAACCAAATTTGTTCAAACTTTCACTAATTTCCTTCTTGTATTATTTTGTAATCTCTGAATGCAGGAATGTGTCTGGGTTTCATTCCACTTTAATGCCAGATTAGTTTGATTCCCAAATGAGAACTGGTTCCAATTATTTTATTTCCCTTTATATTGAACACCATTAATTTTCCACCGGAAAATATGTCAGAAATTAAATACACGCATCCAACGTTAAGATATCCCGTGTAAGAAAAAAAAACCATAAAATTGTCAACTTGTACCGCTGACCGGATATCAGTAGGTTACAGGTTCGAATCCTGCTGGGCCATTTTTTTCTGAGTCATTACAAAATATCAGATCAAGCATTTGATCTTATATATCATTAATTTGATATTACAGATATGAACAGCAAATTTATTCTGAATATACAATTGTCAGTTGTCGACTAAACCTATAAAAAGTTTTTATTAATCAAATCATCTATGTAAGACATACCTTTCACTCAAGGTATCCTTCTTGAAATGAAAAAAAAACGCATTTCATTGGCCCCGACTACGCCATAGTTGCTCACCCAAAAAAAGTGAATATATAAACTTACCTCACTGAGACTAACGAGACCTCAAGCGCGACATCTCACTCAATGGACGACGATACTGGTTACTTGCCATTTTATACAAACTTTACCGAATACCACGATGCAATGGCAGTCTGGAAGTGGATATCATTGAAGTGGGGTTTCAATAGACCGATCGATAAAGTGTTAGCAGTTGATGGATGTGGACAGTTTGAAAATAAAACAGTGTCCATAAAAATAGACCTTGACGAAGAAACGGCGATAACAGCCCATTTCGTTAAAGACGCGCACGATATGTATTATTCAGGAACCATTAGCTAAGAGATAAGTGAAAAATCTAATAATGATTAATATCTGTTTTTGTGTAGACCTTCGTTCTTTTATGTGATGATTTTGTTATAACAATCTATTTACTTTTTCGGCTGCCAGATAAAACCATTTGATATTTAATAAACATGGCCCTTTCGCTATCATCACAAATCTGTAATTGATTTTTTTTTCTCGAATTTACAGCTAATCATCCAAAAATATGCTTTTAGCATCCACAATAGATGCAGTGATTGATGCTTATTTTTTAATGCGTATCCTTTGATACACTGTTCGTATAATGGTTGAGAAATTCTTCCTGTGGTTTCTGCTCTCTTTGTGTCTTTTTTGTGAGGATGAAATAAAATTGCACATAAATTAAGAGTCCCATAGCAAAAGTCACTATATCCATTTTAGCCACACTGATATTAAAGACAATTTTTTTTTCGCTGTGCAAATATAGAGCATGGTAGAAATCTCAACTAAGATTAATTTTTTTTCTGTAATGATTATATTACATGGGCAAATTACATAAATCTGCATTTATGGCACTTTACCAAAATTGATCGCTTTAATTGTATTTGTATTTGCAAAATGCCATATATCCAAAAGTCGTTTCTTTGCAAAATGCCATTATATTCATATTAAATTTGATCAAGGAGATGATACGGGGAAGGCAATCACAATTATATCATTCGTGGTGCCAAAAACTTTTTTGATGAATTACCATTTGATACGGCAATTGTTGTATAATAGAATAATTACAAATGGAATTACAGACAAATAACATAAAATAAATTTTTCGACGTGTTTATTGTTTTTGTTTTGGCATTATTTTCCATTCACAAAAATGAAGGAAAACAAAGGAAATTGATTGAGTAGATTTTTAATGTATAAAACATAAGCTCCATGTCATGTATGAGTCAAGATATATGCCAAACAAGTGACCTTATTAATTCTGTGCAGTAAAAAACAATGAAACATCAAAAATGACACACACGACATTCAAAATGTGGGTGCCATGGCTACAAGATTTCATGAGTGAGCCTAAACCATACATCAACATGTTTGCATAAAATTTCAGGAAAAGTCACCAAGTTTGATTAAATTTTGTCTAAAAATTGTAGAAGTAGTGAAGAAAAAATATAGTAGGGGGCCCCCTCCTTGGGGATTTTTAAAGTGTAGAATTTGTTTGAAGGCGTAGTTCACGGATGCTGTTTTCCAGTATGGCTATTAGGCAGCATCGTTTGAAGTCATTTTGTTGCGAGGATAGTTATATTCGGCGTGTTTTCCATTTATCATCCTCCTGTGTACTTCGTCATGCGGCTGGCAGAATGTCGTACGCAGGGGCGCAAATCCAGGGGGAAAGGGGGACATGTCCCCCCCCCACGAATTTGGAGGTGGGGGACACAATATCAAATGTACCCCCCCCCCCCCGATTTGGAGAAAAAAATTTCGTCACACCACCCCCCTCCCCTAGTTTACAGGCATAAACCCTTGTCCGTCGTGCTACGCAAATCAGGGTCTGAACAATCTGTGCTGCAGACTACTTCTTCCATAGACCCTGTGTTATTGCTGCTCAGAAAGAGACAATAAAATTAGTCTTGGTTCAAGGCGCAGTAGTATTTTAGTGCCAAAATAGAGTCTGTGCCTGCAGACTACCCCTCCCCCTCCCCCAACCACCCCCCGCTGAGCGAGTTTTCGGCGACTGGCGTGACCGGGAAAATTTTTGGACCTGGGTTTTGGCTTTGGCGCCGCGGATGAACAAATGATGTCCTCCCTACATATGAAAATGGATTTGCGCCACTGGTCGTAAGCAAATGTATTAAGCAAAATGTCGTTAGCAGTAAATTGCTTGTAACATTAAAACAATTGGTTTCTTTCACATGAAATCAAAGTATTGTGGTCTTTGAGGTCCTTCAGTCAGTGTGTTAGGCAGAAATAGGGAATAGGTTTATTCATTTTCAATTTAGAAACAACATGCTGTTAACGACATTTTGCTTAATGCATTTGCTCACGATATTCTGCCAGCCGCACTACGCCTTGTGGAAATATATACCCCCTGTAGGCAGATGGGATATGGTAATGGGTTAGACCACTGGTTAGACTGAATGACATATTTATGGACATCGTGTGTAAAAAGGCAATGTTATAGAAGTAGTGGTGGTAGTAGTACTTGTATGGTACTACTACATGTACTAATTATAGTGGTAATTCTTGTACTACCGTTGCTAATAGAAGCAGGTAATTTAGTGATTTCACAAATAAGGACGTTAGTAGTGGTAGTATTACCAAAAGGTGGAGAAAGAGAGAGAGAGAGAGAGAAGGATACGTAATGCTACTGGTTATAGTGATAGTAGAAGTGGTAGTAGTAGTAGTAGTAGTAGGAGGAGGAGGAGGAGGAGAGGAAGAATTAGATATAATGATAATATATTGTATTTTTATAGCGCATAGTACGAAATCGTCTCTATGCACTTTACATTGTGCTATAATGATTATAAAAAACAAAAATACAAAAAAATGAAATGCAACCAATATTAGTGTAGCTAGATTAACACACTCACAAACACAACAAGTAACCTAATTTTCTAATACGTTCCGTAAGGACGGTTGGTGCCATGCCGATGATGACCGGGAGACTATTCCATGGGGGTAAGTGTGAATGAAGGAAAATGGCCGTAGTATTCAGTATTGAAACGGACAATTTGAGGAAGATGTTTATCTTGAGACCTGAGGGAACGAGATGATTCGTAGATTCGGATGAGTTCGGAATTATACCCGTACCAATTTGTTTAGTACAAAAAGCGCTCTTCTTCATATGAATTCTAGTCTGTACAATACTGTCAATTGAACATGCCGTGCGCGTGCATGCGCACGCGCAAACAACGCAATCTGCACGCATTTTTTTCATTTTATATTGTGCTGAGTGGTCAATCTTGCCGTTGGCTGAGGATTCATTCGCAGACACTAAATTTCACACGCTTTATACATAATTACGCCCAGCCGCAGTCCCCCACGCGCTCCATATGTAATACACGTGTGCCGAATTGCACTAGGAAAAAAGTGGTGTGCTTTACGGCAGTTTGCATGGTTTGTGTACATAATTATGCATTGGTGTGTGCTGTGTCCGCCGAATCGGGAACGATGTTAGAGTATTTTTCTGGTTATTTCATCGACGAGTTTTTCAACTGATATTATTGGGAGGTTGATAAATGAAAAAATGTCTGCTTCATTTTGCCGGTTGAACCTAAGCTGGGGGGGGGGTCGTCTAAAAACTTAGTTAGCATCGGAAGAAGGCCGTATTGGTACTTAGTAGTAGTGTAGTAGTGGTAGTAGTATTAGTAGTAGTAGTTGTAGTAGTAGAAGTAGTAGTAGTAGTAGTAGTAGTAGTAGTAGTAGTAGTAGTAGTAGTAGTAGTAGTGGTAGTAGTAGTAGTAGTGGTAGTAGTTGTTGTTGTTGTAGTAGTAGTAGTAGTAGTAGTAGTAGTAGTAGTAGTAGTAGTAGTAGTGGTAGTAGTTGTTGTTGTAGGAGTAGGAGTAACCAATCGGTAAACCAGTAGAAAAGTGAAAAGTTTTTTTTTTTCATCCAACCAAAATCATTCTTTGATTTTGTAGGGACTACATAACAGTCTCTGCCATCACCTTTTTTAACAGGTTCTATTACGACATCTGCAATTCTTTACAACGAGTTGTCACTACGCTACTCCACGCATTCTGGTGCTTGACCGCAGACTTTGTGTACAAATAGATTACAAAAATTATCGAACATGCTTCCAAAAACCTTAAAAGTGAGAGAACTGACTTTTCTCCAAATGGAATGAAAACTTTATCATGTTCAAGAAGTGAATCTGTTCCATCAAAAATATTTTTAACACATCAACATCTTTATGCGTTTAGAAGATGTCATGGCAATTCCATTAAAGATGGATTTTTTTTCGTAAATCCCATATATAGTCAGGTCCGTAACCAGAATTTTTTGGGGGAGGTTCGAAAATCTGAGTGACCGGACCTTTTGCGAGGGAGCGAAGCGACCGAGCTGGGGGAGGGTCGGGGAGGGGGTATCCCCCCCTCCCAGAGCAGGGAAAGTTTTGCATTTTGAGCCCCCAAAACAGCGTTTTGATGCCTGTTTTTTACAGGTATAACGGCATTTGGGTGGATGTAGTACCTTTTGGAACCGAAACTGGATTTAGTATTTTTTTGGAACCGAAATTTTCCTAGACTGTAAATTACAATGCATCAATTTAAGGGGGCATCAAAAGACACATACACACGCACACACAATACCCACACAGACACACACACACACAAACACACACAAACACACGCGCACGCGCGCGCTCGCACACCCACACAGACACAAACACACACACAAACATACACACACACACGATCTCGCACACGCACAAACATTCAAACACCCATACACAAGCATTCACGCACCACACATTACACATTCGTACTCTAACGCACACACCAATACACCTACACGCACGCGCGCACACACACACACACACACACACACACACACACACACACACACACACACACCTACACACAACACACACACACATACACCTACACACACAACATACACACACAATCTCGACACACACAACATTGTACAAAGTACCAGTCACGCACACGCACACACACGCGCACCCACACACCAAATCACCTACACACAAACACACACACACACACACATCTATATTTATACATACAAGCTCAACACAACCTGCACTAACTACACACGTGAAAACACATACATGGGACTACATGAAATCTGATTTACTTTCTCTACTGGTTCTTGTCGTTTCTCCTTTGTTTTTGCCCACTCTATTTCAATGTTTGTCCTTTTTGGAATAAAACCAAAATCCAAGGTTAGAAGGTTGGTTGAAAGTCAAGTCAATACTGCTCTCTGATTGGTACTTTCCCAATGAATGTGGATGTAGTACCTTTTGGAACCGAACTGATTTTTAAGTGCCATTTTTTATAACTTTGCAATTAGAAATTCAGCAAGTTGTTAGTAGTAGTGTATAGAGCTACTGAAAATGAGAACAGTAAAGCCAAAAAAAAATCTATTTTGACCAAAAATGGATGTAGTATCTTTTGGAAACGAGCTCTTCATATGTATTACTGCAATTTTGCACGCGAAGCGCGTCGAAAAGTTTGACATTTTTCTTACTTTTGCCCCTACGAATAAACTGAATCATTGTCAATGTCAGTTTGCAATGATATTTTTCCTGATTGTGGTACTGTATGATACAAACGTAACACCACTCTTTAAAAAATCTAAGTCCACAGATTTATCTATAACAAATTAATATTTTTTTTTTATTTGGGTGGATGTAGTACCTTTTGGAACCGAAACTGGATGTAGTACTTTTTGGAACCGAAATTTTCCTAGACTGTAAATTACAATGCATCAATTTAAGGGGGCATCAAAAGACACATACACACGCACACACAACACACGCAGATCTGCACAATACCCACGCAGACACAGACACACACACAAACACACACAAACACACACATACATACACACACACACGTGCGCGCTCGCATACCGACACAGACACA
>JZLH01S0011003.1:39019-49509 GCA_001188425.1 Eucidaris tribuloides
GGGCTTATTTTTATCGTCCCCGGCAAAAAACTAAGATACTCCTATGTTTATGCTTGATTCACCTTAAGTAAACAAATTACAGACAAATCCTCCCAGGTGGGAGATCCACTCATGCTAGTGTATAGTTGGTGTATATTTCAACTCATTTGGTTCTTGAGGCATTTTCAAGTGTTCCCAATCATGTCACTAACCTTTAAGGTTATCTGAATTATACCTCATCTGACAGAGCAGAGTCTGCTCTTTTTGATGAGGTATAACTCGGATAACTTAACACCTTATTAACCCTTTGGATGCTATAATGTGAAATATAGTCGAAAATCTCGGAGCCCCCCCCCCCCCCCTCCCCCTGATATTTTTCATGAATTAATAGACCAAAAAAATGAAAGACATTCAGAATCTGTTATTGGTGTGATATGACCTTTGGGCATAAAGCTTGCAAATAAAAAAAATGCCAAAACTAAACTTGCACTTTAAATTATTACAGTTTCTTACTGAAAGTATTTAAGATGATCTATTTTGTTCATGAATCTGAATTTTCCATCACCCAAAGTTAATTTTCCATTTCTTTCTGTCTATGGTAGTATTGTGAAGCCAACAAAGAGACAATCTATCCTCATAGAAACTACATGTATGATGTAAAGCTATATTGAATATAATTTCAGTGGAACGATTGTACACTGTAGTTTGTTACTGTTAAAACAGTTAAACAAGCAAGCAAGCAAAGAAAGAAAGAAAGAAAGAAAGAGAGAAAGAAAGAAAGAAACAAACAAACAAGCCAACAACAATAGTCAATAGATAATTCATGCATCACTGACAAGTGATTGGATTGTGGTTTAGTAAAGCCAGTGTACATGAATGTCTTTGCTATTTGGTAGTGTGTTGGCATATTGCCAACTCAGTAATATTTTTGTCTATTATTTTGGTAGTAAAACGCTGAATCCTGTTTACTGTGAAAATAATTTTTGTGCACCGGAATCTAGAGAAATTGGTCTGTGGGGGGCTAAATGCTTTCTAATTGCCATATTTTGGGAGTTTGGCAGCTGCAGGTGTGTACATGTAGACTGTGCATGTAATGCAAGTGTTCAATTGTTTTCAGTAGGGTAGACCCACCTTTTCTTTGCCGGCTTGTCTATGCTCTCCAGACACGGGAGTGAGACTGTAAAATACAGACCATTAGGACACTACTCTACAGATCTACAAGTCACATGTACACGTGAAAGCAGGTAGGAGATAGTGTTGCACAACTCCAGGATTTTTTGGAGTCGACTAGTCGCCCATCAAAAGTCGCGACTCCGACTATTTGGTGACTCTCGGCGTTTGGGTCTGTCGGCATGATCAATAGGTAAAAAGAATCATACTACATTCTATACAGTGACTGTTCAGTGTCCTCCTTCAATGATTTCAGTTCAACAACCTGAATATATGCCCCATATATGTCTCTACTTGAACTGAACTGGCCATGATTTTATATAACAATGAAATGAAAAGACTGCGATGTTGATTGTCATCAATGTTTTCACAGTGATCCAGAAAGTCGACTCTTGCATTCCTAAAGTCGGAGTCACGACTCCTTGAAGAAAGTCGCGACTCCGACTTTTGGCGACTTAGTCGTGCAACACTAGTAGGAGAGTTACCAATCCTCTGGACTCTTGAAGTTTGTTACTGAAATTTCTGGTAACTTTTGTGTAAGTAATGCACATTACAGCCCTAAACTGCTCCCAAATGGGACTCGAGTGATGTTAGCAGCCTACTTTCAATTGAAAATACATGTAGTAACCCTGCTCCCTTAATGTGTATGAATAATATCATAAGTTTTTGTGGTGTTGGCAGCCCATTTACAACTGGAAATAGTTACCGCCATTTCAGTGCTAATTACCCTGCCTCAAACGGGGATGAATAAAAGTGTGGTACAAATTACGATGTTAGCGGCCCATTAGTACCACAACAATTTCAGTGCTAACCCTGCTCCCAAACGGACATGAACTGAAGTATTTACATTTTACAGCAGGGCCGAAAATAGAATTTTATTTTTCGGGGCTACATGTACTTTCATGCCTGATTTAGTGATTTTAATATGTTATACATTGAACCCTATGAGGAAAATTTAGGGCTGTTTTGTTAATTTTGGGGGCTTAATTGCCCTCAGTCATTGTGTATTTCCTACGCTGATTTGTAGTGTTAGTGACCCACTTTCTACTGAAAATAGTAAATGTGGTATCTGCACCACTTTGCCTGTGTGAAGCAAAAATATATCAAAGTACACCCACACCTGTATGGAATGTCTGATTCATGACAGGTGGTAAACAATCCTTCATCTTTCAGTGGAGTAATTCCGAGCTGTGTTTGGACATGCTTGTTGTGCCTGGTACAGGTATTGTTGATTACTCACCCCCATGTCATCTTGTTGACTTAGTGATGATGAGATGGCTTGGAAGAATTGTATTTTGCCCTCGTAACTCAATTATTGCACTGACTGGCTGTGTGGTTGTAATGGAAGTTGTATTTGCCAACTTTCACGTGAAAAATTAGTTAGGCCGCTTAGAGTAGTTGCATATATTTTTCACTACTTCCGACGTGTACTAAGTTGCAGTGCAAGTATTCACCTTAGTCTGCTTCCAGAGTGTTTGGAATTTGGCGTTTTGTATGTTAATCTCAGGTTATCACGCAGACAAAGGCGTCGATAACGGGGGGGCAGGGGGTGATCGCCCCCCACATAAATATTGGGGGAGGGAACATATGCGATTTGCCCCCCCCCCCTCCATAATTTTGACAATTGAAAAAATGTATAATGACATGCAAATACTCATGTATGTTTAAAAACATGGAAAGCACTATAAACCAAAACTGGCATGAAATACTATTAAACATACAAAATGGCCAATTTCTCGCTGGGCTTTGTGCGCAAAAATTTCACATTACAATTTGGATGTTTTTTTCACTTTTTACTCCCCCTCCCCCCCCCCCCCCCCAATCTGAAACATAGATCAACGCCCCTGCACGCAAATGAGTTGCAGATCGAAAAGCTTCAATATCAAACATACTACTTTTTATAGGCAGTGGAACTCATGTGCAAACATCCCCGCAGACCAGGAAAAGATAACTCATGCCCTTACGCTATTGATAATGGGCATGTCTGTGAAATCTGGGAGAGAGTAATTGCTTAGAATTTGAAAAATGCGAAAGAAAAACAATAGCCGTTTAATTAACGTTTTATGGTTGGAATTTTTTTCTCGTGAGAAAAAAATTCAAATCCGAGTCTAACGGTCACTATAATTCCACTAAAACTGAGTTTCTAGCTCGTATATTTTGCTGAAGGTTCCCAGATGGCATTTTCTTCTAAATGCCATTGTATTTACACAATGTTAATTTTTAGGCATGCAAAAGAGATCCACTGACTTTAAAGCAATTTGGAAACTTTGTAATACCAATAAATTGTTTGTGAATTTTATGTTAATTGAGAAACTGCTTAAGACTCACTTGATGTTCCCTGGTCCCATGCTGCAGGTGCGTCAGACCTCCAGCAATGCACTGGGAGAAGATGTCGTTGCAGGGTCTGGAAAAAGACTATTCAAAGTCAAACTTACATGAATCAGGTCATTCACCATTTTATTGGACCTATTTGCCAGAATTGTGTTTGAAGTGTTGTTCTAGTTGGCTGAAAGTTTGTCTTGTATGAAAGGGCAAAGTTTGAAAATTTTAGAAATCTGTAGTTCAGTGTTGATAATAATATGTATGCTTTCTACCTTGGATTAAATCACTACATTGTGAATTTATTGACTGGGGGCCTGGGGCAGAAATGATTTAAGCTAGTTGCATTTATTGTCATAGAAGTGTGAGGTTTTTAGTACTTCTGAAGCTGTTAATAGAGTCTTGTGTGGAGACAAAAATGAAACCAGCCAGAACATGGACTAGATCAGGGAAAAAAATACACAGGGGCTCGAGGCGAATTCGCCCCCGAAATGCGTAAAAGAGCCCCCGTAAATTGCCATAGGGTTCAATACAAAAGATTATCTGGAAAGCACTAAAGTGGGAAAAGTAGCCCCCAAAAAGAAAATTTTAATTTTTTCCCTGGATTAGATGATTAGGCTATAAGTACTTTGAATTGAAAGATTAATACAGTGTACATATGTGTAATAGAAGACTTGAAACTAGTCAACCACATTCAATTTAGTCTTATTATATTCTGGAGGTTGCTCCTTCCAAGATTATAACCAGAGAGAGTACAGCATAAATTATGCAAAAATACATTTCATTTGTATATTATTTTTTACCCTTGGTAGAGGTAACATAATATGTTACAGTCATGGAAAAGCAAATGAAAACAATCTTGTTTGCAGTTAACAATGGTGCAATGGAGTACTTCATGCTGACTCAAAAATGCTTTCCAAGTTAATATTTAATCCATGATATGACTGTGTAAATATGCCGATAAGGAACTCTGACGGCCATACTTGAATGAGTGCAAAATACAGCAACCACCCAAATACTGTATGCCTACATGTCTGCGGGTAGCCAAATCTGTGCCATAGCCAAAGATTTATTCGTTTATGATACATGTAGAGTAGTGTCTGCAATAATGGGGTACTCCTGTAAAATTCGTGAAATTTAACAAAACATTTCTTATGTTTTCTATTGAACTTTACTCCACATAATAGGGTACTACTCCTGTAATAATGGGTAGACAGTGCCTTGTAAATGCCCACCCCTTCAAGCGAAGAACACTGTACTACAAAAATCACAATGTTTTATCTGTTATTTCCCAAACAGGTCATTTTATTTGAAAACCTTCAGGTAATCTGATTTTTTTACTTATCTGATAATGTAAGATGAGCATTACCTATTCCTGAAATTTGGCATAAATTCACCTAAACTTGCTTTTCCTATGACAGAATTCATCAATATTAACTACAAATATTCAGCCTACAATGGTATTCGTTTAAAATCTTGTATCATTGCTGATAATTCTAAGATATACGTATTATTATTCACATTTCAAAATACAATTAAATAGTTTGTTTTTTATTGCCCAGAATGAAACAAGACATGCCACTGAAACTAATAAGATTTGAAACAGTTTTTGGTCTGAGTCACAGTCCAGGGTTGGTCAATTTAGACCGTTTGAATACTGCAAACACAAATGGTCCATCACTCTACAAACACAATGGTTGTCTGAATGGCTGCTACAGATTAGTTAAGGTCCAGTAATTACTTAATCCTGTTAGGAACTTGTACTCTTTTGTTTGTTTGCTGGTTTCCTTGATTGAATTGGTTTATTTCAGGCAGTAATCAATGCAGTATAAACCAGAATCTTGACATTCACATGGCCTCAAATTCAGTCAGTGTTGTAGGCGAGTCTGGACTTGGACTCAGACTTTTTGTCATTGTAAAGTGAATGGCAAAGTTTTATTTGAAGGCGTTGTGTAGTAATGCTTCCAGTTTAAAACGTGAGCTACATTCCCCATGCTACCAGTGTGTCTGGATAGGTCTGAAAATGAAGCCCTGAAAAAGAAAAACTTCATTTCAAAATGATCATTACGTGCTCTTAAAAAAAGTGAAAATCGCGACCATTCCAGTTTTCCCACACAGATTGCTGTGCTGCAAAATTTTCGTCAGCTGACAATAATTCATGTGCCGATTTCAACTACGTACATTATTTTACGAGTGACAGTATATCTGTGTGAAGTTTCTGTTCTAGGGTGTTTATTTGTCCATTCAAACACTGTGAGATATGTCAGATAGAAAAGTTTCACAATTTTTCAAATGGGACTTCCACAATGTAAAGGACAGCGGCATAATTGGGACAGGTCCAAAATGAGTTGGAAGTTGAAACATATCCTTGCTGAAGTTTTGTGTCTTCAGTGTATTGAGGAGAAAAAGCATTTATTTATCACTTTAAGCATTGTATAACAATGTTTCCAGTTTTAAAAATCTGAGCTACCGGACCGGTACATGATTCCCCATGCTACCAGTGTCTCTCATATGGTCTAAAAATGAAGCCCTGAAAAAATTGCAGCTTAAAACGATCATTAATGGCTTTAAAAAAGTGAAAATCATTGAGAGACCATTCCAGCTTTCCCCCATAGACTGCTTAGTTGCAGAATTTCCTATCGGCTGAGAATAAATTAATGTGCCAATTTGTATCTGCACATATTGTACTAGTGACAACATAACTGTCCAAACTTTTGTGTTCTAGGGTGTTTATTTGTCCAGTCAAACACTGTCATCTATGCCAGATAGCAAAGTATGACACTTTTTCAAACGGGTTTTCCACAGTGTTATACAGCGTCTTTAATTGAATTAAAGTATGACCCTGATAGAAATTGAACCCATCGACAGTTAAACAACAAATTTGAACATCATAACATTTTCTGATAAAGAGGAAATATTTAACAATGAAATTTTTACAGCACAAACCATAAACAGTGTGTTTAATTTTGGTATGAAAATGTCCTAAATTAAGCTTCTTTCAATCTTGCCAATTTCCGTTTTATAACGTTACTACATTGTAGAAAATCAGTTTAGCATATCCAATGTTTAACAATGAGGAAGGTTATGAATTTAAATGTCAAACAAATCCGCTTTTAGCAGGAAAAAATGTTCAAGCTGAATCCGTGCAAGCATTTTTAGCTCTCTAGATATCCACTTTGTATAATTTTACATAATTGATTTGGTGGATTTTGGTATCCAAATTGTCTACTCATCCATAGCAGGTAACTAAGACCCCGGTTACACCTACACCGAAAGGCAAAAGCGTTCTGAGAACGGTCTCAGGACGGTTCACTCTCGGTGTAACCACAACAACCGACCCAAAAGTGGTCCAAAAGTGTTCCGAAAGCGTTTTTGTCGGACCACCTCTAGAGGTCGTCTGAGACCGTTCTCAGACCGTTTCGAACTCGGTGTAACCACACAACCGTTCCGAAACCGGTCCAGCACAGGAAGTTAGTGTACACGTGAACCGCGCCGGCCGAAAGTGTGGATAGACATTTAACCACGGAACGGGCGTGGTTAAATCGTTGCCAGTGGTAACACGCGCTCTACTGAACATGAGATGGCTTGTGTGACGGCGGTGTAACCACACCAGTGAAGGTCCAAACCCGTTCCGAGATGATTACTGGAAGCGTTCTGAGACCGTTCTCAGAACGGTTATGTCGGTGTAACCAGGGCCTAATATATTTCATTGAAGTAGAACTGACATCCAGTCATGTGTGTTATCTCTGCATTTCTCAGCAGTGATCCACATCCTTTTGACCCATGATCTTTTGACCTATGACCTGAAACAAACACAATTTGGGAAGATGAAAGTCATGGTCAACTAAGTAGGAATGTTGCGAGTATGGAAGAAAAAAGACCATATGTTATCTTGATATGATTGGAAATGGAGAATACTGTGTAGATCCCAGATGAACTGTTACTAAGTTTTACAGTAGTAATGATTCCTAATCATTAGGAACTAATAGGATGTTCTATTTACTTTTATGTATTCAGTGGGAAGTGCATAATCTTATTTAATGTGAGGAACACACCTTATACCATTTGACAGTATATGTGTCAATATTTCTGTGATTAAGCTAGTGACATGTAAGGAAAGGTTGAGTAGTTTTAGTAACTAGTGGTAATCTTTGTACTGATCGGTACAGAGTACATGTAGGCCTACATTCCATAATTCAGTTTCCCTTTTGTATTTGAATATAGATTTGTGCACATTCATATTAAACGATGCCACAGAGTGCGCAATTCATGATTACATCATGACGCACAAGAGTCACTCGACTTGAGATAAGTTACATGTAGCTATCTGTTGCATTTTTGAGTCTGATAAGACCATTGTTATGCACATGGGAAGCTTTAAATAGCAGCGCATCATTTAAATTGACCGAATCCATTTCATGTTTACTGATGTGTTCAGTGCTGGGTCGGCTGCAACAAATGTATTTGCTCTACGCCAGTGCACAAGCATGCTGTGCACTGCTGTAGCTGACGGAGAGATCCATCCACCCCTGCATTATCAATGGTTGCACCCAATTGAAACGAGTTTGTATAGAGAGCCAACTGTAAACTAAAGGCAGCCATGATGGAGAATTGAATCGGCTTCGCCCGGATAACAATAGCGGGATCTAGCGTCACTTGCCTGGGTGCCCACACTGAGCACTCCTCCCTCCCTAAAGCACGGGGACTATTATAACTCCCACTGCTGCATGGAATGCTGGAGTATACATTTCTAAAGAATTAATCATACCGGGGGTTGATACGCAGCATAAGTCATACGGGCTGATTCATAACACCCCCAAAGTATGTTGTAGTATCTGTGATTTTACCTACGGACAACCAGCTAGTGCTGTCGTGGATTTTTAGAGCAGGTTTCACAGCATGGATCGCAAGCAGTTGAACTGCGGAGCTTAGTGTTTATACAAGCATCTTTGGCAGGCCGAATACACAAGTAAGTTGACCTAGTAGTAAAGGGACTGGCTTTTTATCTGCCCCTCTCAAATACAATAGTCTATACACAGTGAGCAAATCCGGGTACATTCCTTACTCTGTAGTATAAAAGGCTAGTTCCTTTGAGACATGTTTGCGTTTGATTGTAGCCGTTAGATCTCCTGACTTGTAACTGGCTACATGGTGTTATACTCTGTGACTGTGAGACGAGTATTGGGTAGGACATATGTACGCCTACATGCATTATGTGAAGGGGATATATTTTATTTTTCTTTTAATTTAGGAAATGTAATGTGTAGTGATACTTGTGTGATAGTCATGTACCAGCTACTGCACTGCTTGTAAACATTGATTTAAAGGATAACACCATTTTATGAAGCAGAACTGTAATCTATAGCCAAAGTTGTTCCACCAGGAGGGCTAGAAAGCTACATGTAATGTGCATTAATGCTCTATCAATGGGAAAAATAGTACCAGCAGACTATTTCTAAAATTTTGTTCAGTTCAGATTTCATTTAGATTCTCTGAATGTTATAAGTAAGTGCTAGTAAAGTTGTATATGCATGTATAAAGAACGACATGTACTGTCGATAGCAGTCTGTGTCACAGTTCTCAATTTGGGCAAATTGTATTTAGATTTTTTTAATTTTCAGATAATTGTTTTCCAAATAATGAAAAGTTTGCATCCATATCATCATTACCCATAGAAGTAAGGGGTATTATTTAGAGTTAAAGATGCAATTGACAGTGAAGTGCACACTTATATGTAACTCTTATTGTGCGCCAAACCCCAAACTACCACATGTTTCTGGGAAGTGCCACACTGTACGATTTTTGAACCACTGTGTCAACTTTAAAACAGCTGTACCTTTTTTACATACATTAAAACAAAATGTTGTGTATGAAAGTCACAAAGAAAAGTGTACCCCTTTTGGTAGTGTAATGTATTTTTTTAATGCTAAATACTTTCAATGTTACTCTTTGGTATTGAAACTAAACTAATAAATTGAACGAAACAATTTGACTAGACGTGCCAATGTCCCTTTTTACTTTACAAATGCTTCTACAAAAGGAAAATGTAGAGCATACATTGAGCTTTCAAGTGATACCACATTTATGTTTATTTTCTGAGCTATGAGCAAAATCTGTTCATCACTTTGACGCAGCACAAAATGGTCCGAAATTTTTGTTCTTACCGGCTACACTTAAAAGCTATCATAAGATGTCAAATTCTGGGAAAATATGAAAATTCAATAAGTACTTGATTCTTGTAATTTATTTTTGAGTAGGCCTATTCAATACATGAGAATTAATATGAATTCTCATAAATCTGTAGAGAACTTGGCAGGTACTTGTAATACAATTAAACTGTCTGACTCTAACTTGCATTACCACCAACATAGTCTTCAGTTTAATTCTCTTTTAAACTATGGCCACAATGTGTGTTTACCAATTATGCTGACGATGTCAGTAACCAGCTGAGACCCATCCAGGCATGCAAGATTTATCATAATGTTTCTGTCTTGTGTATCATATTTTCCTCTCTTTGCCGAATGTTGATATACTGCACCTCTTTGAACCCTCCTTACATTACATGTAGTTATGGTCCACATACTTTTATATTCCCCATTGCCCATTGTGAACAAAATCAAGGGAAAGAAACCAATACTAGTCCCATGACATATCACATCTGGCCCTACCAAATCGTGATCCAAATGTTTGATATATTCATGTGGTTGCTTTCGAACATTCATACCCTTTTCATACTGACAGCCGAAGCGGAGATGCTTTGGAACATTCATACCCTTTTCATACTGACAGCTGAAGCGGAGTTGCTTTGGTAGGGACAGTGATTTTCCGTTTCATGAAAAGGCCTTTTCCGTTTCCAAAAATCTGGAATTCCGTTTCAACTTGTGTGAAAAAAGGAAATTCCGTTTTACCATAGACTTTGTATACATGAACAAAAATGACAATTCCATTTACATAAAACTTGAAACAAATATTTCTCGCTGTTTTTGTGTCAACTTTTTCTAATTTTGTGTTTTTTTCCTTTC
>JZLH01S0011004.1:10818-23798 GCA_001188425.1 Eucidaris tribuloides
ACCCAGAGATCATCGAATACACCACAATATACAAACCTTTGTCCACTTACAGGACGAAAACGGATTTGTGTTGAAAATAGTTTTGATACGGCAAAAGCAGGAGACCAAACTGACTGATGAGCCATCATAATAATCGATTATGCTCTTTTATATAAAAAGGAATATGGGTAATCGCAGGTTGAATAACTTGGTTCATACAAAGCGCATAAGCGGGTTGCGCAATGAAAACATTCAAATAAAATTGAGATAAAATAAGGATCATAAACAGGAACTTCATTACAGCAATTAGAAAGTCTTCAGTGATTATGAACAAACCAAAACATATATTTGATCGATGATTTTATAGTCAGCAAACTTGTTTCACAGTATAGCAAGGGAATTACTACAATACCAAATCACGTGTCGTTTGCGATTTCAATGAAGAGTCTCAGAAAAGGAATTACCTAAAATACATATAATGTTTCCAGTTGAAATCAACTTAGCAAACGAAACATAGAATGAGTTTCCTGTCTGGCAGGACACCAAACTTATAAAGAGAAATCTTCCAAAATCTACGGGCCTAATACCAAAAGTAACTAAGAATTATCACGTTCATAGTAGGATCCCTGTCACAAAGGTGTAAAGATTATTCGCCTTCGAGGGAAAAGGCAAGAATTAGATTGATCTAAACAGGGGCGTCGACCATTTAGATATGGCGGGAGGGAGGAGTTAGAAAATGTCAAAGATGTACACGTTAACTTTGTGCGGCGAAGCGCGCCCGACAACTTGAAAAAAAAATACATAAAATGCAAATTAATGATAGTAGTGTTGCACTGCTTTTAAAAAAGCATATTTCGCATTACTTCTATGGAAATTCAGGTTAAAACTTAATGTGTGTGTGGGGGGGGGCCAATATTTTTATATTGAGGGAAAAAGAAGGTCTCATTGATCTATAAAACAGGGCATCCGATCTATTTTCGGATGGGGAGATTAAAAAATGTACAATAAAAGTGCAATTTCACATTTTTGCGCGACAAAGCGCGCTGAAAATTGAAAGTGGCATATGTTTAACATAATAGCGATTGTTGTAGTTAATGGTATTGCAATAAGTTTTAGAAAATTTTCAGTTCTTTTACATATAGGGGATTTTTGTTTTTGTTTTGTTTTTTATGTTTTTTTTTTTTTGGGGGGGGGTCCTCGCGACTGTCCTGCACCCCTCCAGGATCGACGCCCCATGGATCGTAGATTGAAGATGCTTTTGTCTTTAATTGCGCGTAATTCTCGCAGAGGTTATCATTTCGAATCCATTAAGTTATGTCACCCGTTTGGGCTACAGTCTCGCAGGAAGGCGGTTTCTCAGATGAGGCCTTAATAAAGTGGAATATACATGTAACGGACTATTCCACGTTGTTAGAAAAACGCTTCACAGCTCGTATAACCAAAAACTGGTGAAAAGGAATGGGTAAGGCTAAGGTGGAGGAACGGTAGCTGAGGCTTGTTCGCGATTTCGCCGGTATGTTCTGTGATGACGAGAAGACTAGAAGTTCCAAGAACATATTACCCTGTGAGTTGTCCAGACCATTTAATATTGGCCTAAGAGTGTAGCATCTCATTCGAAAAGAGCATCTGGGAATAGCAAACTCGATAAAAGGTAAATAGAGCGCACAATTTTTTCATTGAACACTTTCGTGATTCGCAACGAGAAACTTGAAAGTTCTGAGTAAATTCATCGGCATTGCCTTGGTGTGGGGGTGTGTGTGTGTGTGTGGTGTGCCGCGTGTGTGGCGTGTGTGTTGCGTGTGCGTGTGTGTGTAAACATGTTGAAAATATGGGTGTATGGGTGGATGTCTGTGGTTATGAGAAAGAGGGGGGGGTGTGTGTCTTGGTAGTAAATATTATAGCACTCAGTTAACAATTTCACAGCACGAACATGTATATTTGGCGAACCACGTCAACACTGGAATGCGTTAATCCATCGCGAGGTTGACATTCAAACAAAATGCAATACTTGCACACGGAGACGTTTTCAAGAAGAAACTTTTATTTAACCCTGTCACCGTCCAATGCGTATAAATAGTATTATATGTCAAAGTTTGCTTAGGCGACTGAAATCCAATATAGTCAAACGCACAAAAGCTGCCAATATCTCGGGAGTAAGACATAAGCATGAAAGGAATTTGTACAGAAAATCATAAGCCCTAAAAATATCTTATATCTAGTGCTCTCCAATTAAATACCCGTAAATCGCATCGCACGATCACTTTAGTATTATCATAATTATCTACAAAAACCGATCAAAACGTATGAATCCACCATGTTAAATAAATCCTATTAACATATAATTCAATGACGTAACCTAAGATTTTTTGAGGGGGGTGTTCATCCGTGACCAAATCTTAGTCAAATTTACGCAGGTCAGGCCCAGCCCCTGAAAGAAGTCCGCTCAGTCTTAGTAAAAGAGAGGGTGTTGACTCTTTAAAACATCCCCTTTTGCCAAGGGGGGGGGGCGCGGTTGACACCCAAAATACTCCTGCGTATAACCTATCGCAAATGTTTCTTCTCGCTGGATCAAAATCTGAGTAGACAATAATTGTGTCTGTATAAATCAAGAACACAGTCGGTATAACGGTGACAGGTAGCAGCGATGTGAAGACGACTGGTGGCCAAGTTCCTCACCCGTCCATCGAAAATCGGGTGATGGACAGGACATTGTTTAAAGGGAAATCAAGAATGAGATGCGGCGTTCAGCGCAACCGTCGTACGCTATACGACAGTTTGATGAACCAGCGCCTCCGGGAGCGAACGCGCTCTAACCAAACGTCGTCATGTACGTGTATACTGAAATGATGATACGACAGTTTGTTTGAAACGCGTTCGCGCCGGAGTCGCGCAATATGCAAACGTCCGTATAGGATAACGACGGTTGGCGATGAACGCCGGCCCAATTCGACACTCATTCTCCAGAAAAAGTATATAGCATTTAAACGTTATTGCCGTAAAATTTCTAGAGTCACGTATTTGCCGTCGTTGTATAATAATAAAGAAAAATACCAGGACAAGTGAAAGTGTATGTGTCTCTTTATGGGATCAACTCTAGCTTAGAGCCAGAGACAAATTCAAACTGTAAATTAAAGGCTTGTTTCTCACCAAAACGCAAGCAAACAACAAATATTGCATCTCTGTATGATACCCTTAGCTGCAGGTGTCTAATGGTGGCATAAATGTTCAACTCATTTGGTACCTGAGGCATTTTTACTTCTGATCCAATAAAGCACGCCCTTTTGTATTAAAATGTTGTGCTCAACTTGCGTTTCGTAGTCCCTGGCTTCACACGCCTGTTGTAGGCGTTTTTTGCCCCCCGCACTGCAATTCTTGTATCTAAAGGTCACCTTGCACTGTTCCGACTTCAGCTGAATGTGAGTTTGACTGACGATCTAAGCTTCATCAAGTTTTTGATTTGATGTAAATGGAAACGCAGTCAAGACATCGTAACAGGTCCGTAAATTCAGATTTATAAAGTGTGTGAAGACGCGCTCAATAAATATTTGATTTTAATGGAGCTTACACAAACTCAGTCTCATAATTGATTCACTGATAGGCCTGTGTGAAGTTGTGAATCACTACAGCGAAGATTTGATTTCAGCTCATTTTCAGATGACTTATTTGGGTTCAACAAATCAAAAACCAACGCCTCATTAAAGGTGATGTTTGAAAAGAAAGATAAATTCGTATTTCCATTTACTAATGGCTGATCTTTAAACACAGTGTGTGTTTCCTGATGAAATTAAGAAAAAAAACTAATTAACATAGGCCAGGAGTTGGAAACCCAGAAGATGCAGTTCAAAACAAACTAAACGATATTTCCCGAAGGCTTACCCGTTTATATTTAGCAGCACACCTAATACATTATCAAAACGGTAATAAAGAACTCAGAGTGCATCATGTTGAGCCCATTATAATAGCACAGCCATTAATAATACAATATTTCAAATATAGCATTGTCAAACGAGTGTTATAATCTACCACAGGTGTTACCCCGATGTATAAGTTGTTCGAATTCAACACACGGGCATTATAGAACACACTGAAATAAATATAGTTCGAACTAGCAAGGAGTATACCATTAACATCCTGTTCTATAGTGTTGATATCCAGTAGAGAGTAGCACCATGGTGTCAAATTAAACCGCAATTTACATGTATTCTCTACACGACAAACACACATCACCTGCGTGTAATAAATGCAAATACCGAATTTTCATCTTGAAACACGATAAGTTCTGAAAATAAACAACACCAAGATGATAAAATCTGATAAATGATACATATTTTCGAATTACTTCCATCCCTCTTGACACATTCATTCCAGAAAAGAGTAATGAGGTATCTGCGATATTTCAAAATACGTAATTTGCAACGTTTTAAATGCGTGTGAAATGCCACAAAACACACGTGTTTCTAAGCGTAATCTGTCACTGTAAATTAATTAACCATTTTCAATGTATGGCTCATAGTACAGAACAAAAGACAGACGTAAAGGTCATGTAGAGTTAACAACGTAAATTTGTCATACCTTACTCAAGTTTTCTAAATTTTAGACTGTGAACAAATCGTCTTGTCCCAATGTCCGATTTCTGAGCCATGGCATATAAACTTGTATCAATTCAACGCAGTCAACTTTTTCAAGTTGACAAAGAATAATGAATAATTCATTTGTTAACTCAGAAAGTGTAATACAGCAATCGTCACCGCCAAAAAAGCATCCAAATAAAGTATGAAGTATTTGTACAATACATATCAAAAGTGTTCTTAGAAATTGTAGTACAAATGTGCAAAACCTTAGTTCATGCAACTTTAAAGAGCTGAACTATAATCCAAACCAACGAGCGCCGTACACAGGAGGATAATAGAAATTAACCGGACACAATAATTTGTTGCAAAATATGGTTTTCTTTCAGTTTTCAAATGAAACGCAATCTCAATTTGAAAAACTGAAAAGAAAACCATATTTGCAACAAATTATTGTTTCGGTAATTTCTATTATCCTCATGTCGTCAGGGTCGTTGGTTTGGCATTATCAGTTCAGCTCTTTAAAAAGATGCAATGAACTAAGTTTGATTTGATACTACAATTTCTAATGAAACACTTTGATATGTATTGATACAAATACTTCAATACTTTATTTGGATGTTTTTTGGGGTGACATTGCTGTATACACTATAGAGTTAACAACTGAATTATTCATATTCTTTGTCAACTTGAAAAAAAGTTGGACTGGTTGAATTAGATACAAGTTTTAATATGCCATGTGCTCAAGAAACGGACATTGGGACAAGACGATTTTTTCACATCTAAAATTTAGAAAACTTAGTAAGGGTATGACAAATTTGGTTGTTAACTTACATGACTTTACGTTGTTTTTGTTTGTACTATGAGCACAATACATTGAAAATGGTAATTAATATACAGTGACATATAGCTTTACGAAACACGTGTGTTTTGTTGCATTTCACACGCTTTAAAACTTGAAAATTTAGTATTTTGACAAAATACGCAAATACATCATTACTCTTTTCTGGAATGAATGTGTCAAGAGGGATGGAGTAATTCGAAATATCATATTATCAGATTTTATCATCTTGGTGTTGTTTATTTTCAACTCATCCGTGTTTCAAGATGAAACATGGTATTTCACTTTATTACACGCAGGTGATGGTGTTTGTCGTGTAGAGATACACTGTAAAAATTGGGTGTTAAATTTGACACCCATGGTGCTACTCTCTAACGGATATCCAACACTATAGATGTTAATGGTAATACTCCTTGTGTTTGAACTAATTTTATCAGTGTTTACTATAATGCCCAGTGTGTTGAAATTCGACACTATACATCGGGGTAACACCATGTGTGTTAGATATAACACTCCAGTTTTAACAATGTATATTTTGAAAATAATTGTATTATTAGTGTGCAATATTATAATGGGCTCAACATGATGCACTCTGAAGTTCTTTATTACCGGTTTGATAATGTATTAGTGTGCTGTAAATATAAACGGATAAGCCTTCGGGAAATACGTTTAAGTTTGTTTTGAACTGCATCTTTGGGTTTCCAACTCCTGGCCTATGTTAATTAAGTTTTTTCTTCATACTTTCATCAGGAAAACACAACTGTGTTTAAAGAATCAGCATTGTAAATGAAATACAGAATTTATCTCTTCTTTAAACATCACCCTTAATGAGACTTTGGTTTTGATTTGTTGAAAAACCCAAAATAAGCTCATCTGAAAAATGAGCTGAAATCAATCTTCGTGTAATGATTCACAAAAATATCCACACAAGCCTTATCAGTTGAAATCAATTATGAAAGCTGAATTTGTGTAAGATCCATAAAAATCAAATATTATTGAGCGTCTTCCAACACTTTCTAAATCTGAATTTACGGAACTGTTACGCTAGTCTGACTGACGTTATCCATTTATCATCAAATAAAACTGATGAAAGCTTAGATGGTCAGAAACTCACATCAGTGAAGTCGGAACAGTGCCAAGTGACCTTTGATACACAGAGATTAGCAGGTGCAAGCTACAACAGCGTGTGGAAGCCAGACTACGACACACGCAAGTTGAGCAAACATTTTAATACAAAAGGGCAGTGACATTATTGGAAGAAGTAAAAATGCCTCGGTAACCAAATGAGTTGAAACATATGCCACCATTGTACACTGGCTAAAGTGTATCATACAGGATCATATTTGTTTGTTTGTTGGTTTGTGAGAAACAAGCATTAATTTACCAGTCTTGAATTTGTCTCTGGCTCTGCTAGAAGTTGATCCCATACAAAGCTACACAAACAATTTCACTGTCACGGTATTTTCTTATAATTATTATACAACGAAACGGAAATACGTGACTCTGAAATTTTCACAGCATAAACTTTAAACTGTATACTTGATTCTGGAAGAATAGTGTCCGAAATTGGGCCGGCGTTCATCACCGAACCGTCGTTATCCTAACGACAGTTTGTATTGACGCGCTCCCGGGCGAACGACGTTTCAAACCAAACCTCGTCGTATCCATCATTCAGTAAACACGTAACATGACGACAGTTTGGTAGAGGCGCGTTCGCTCCCGGAGGCGCTGGTCATCAAACTAGTCGTATAGCGTACGACGGTGCGTGAACGCCGATCCATCATTGATTTCCCTTTAAACAATAGTCTGTCCATCACGCCCGATTTCGATGGCGGGTGAGGAACTGGCACCATCGTCTTCACATTCGCTGCTACCTGTCACCGTTATACCGACTGTGTTCTTGATTTATACAGCACAATTATTTCTACTCAGATTTGATCCAGCGAAAGAACAATATATGCATAGGTATACGCAGGGAGGTATTTTGGGTGTTCAACCGCCGCCCCCCCCCCCCTTGGCAAAAGGGGGATGTTTTAAGAGTCAAACACCCCCTCTCCTTTTACAGCTGAGCGACTTCTCAGGGGCTGGGCTGACCTGGTAAAATTTTGACCTAAGATTTGGTCACGGATGAACACCCCCCCTCAAAAAATCTTGCGTACGTCTTGAATATATGATTAATAGTTTATTAACAATTTGGAATTCATACGTTTTGATGGTTTTTGTAAGATAAATTATGAATAATTACTAAAGTGATTGTGCGATGACGATTTACGAGTATTTAATTGGAGAGCAACTAAGATATAAGATCATATAGGCCTTATGATTTTTGTACAAATTCTTTCATGCTATACTGTCTACTCACCGAGATATTGGCAGCTTATTGTGCAGTTGACTATATGGATTTCAGTGCTAAGCAAACTTTGAACTATAATACTATTTATACGCAATTGACGTGACAGTATTAAAATAAAAAGTTCTTCTTGAAAACGTCCGTGTGCAAGTATTCTGCATTTTTGTTTGAATGTCAACCTCCGATGGATTAACGCATTCAGTGTTGACGTGGTTCGCCAAATATACATGTTCGTGCTGTGAAATTGTTAACTGAGTGTATAATATTTAACTACCAAGACACACAAACACCCCCTCTTTCTCATAAACACACAGACATCCACCCATACACACATATTATTCACACATGTATTACACACACACGCACACGCACACACACACGCACACACACGCGCACACACACACACACACACACACACACACACACACACACACACAGGCATGCATGAATACTCAGAACTTTCAAAGTTCTCGTTGCGAATCAACGAAAGTGTTCAATGAAAACAATTGTCAGCTCTTTAACCTTATTATCAGTTTGCTTCACCAATGCTCTTTCTAAAATGAGATGTACACATCTTAAGGGCGAAATATTAAATGGTCTGGACAAACTACACAGCGTAATAATGTTCTGGAACTTCTAAGTATTTCGTCATCACAGAACCAATACCGCAAACTTCCGGAAAACAAGCCTCAGACTACCGTTCCCTCCACCCTTAGCCTTACCATCTCCTTTTCACCAAGTTTTTGGTTACGAGCTGTGGCGTTTTTCTAACAACGTGGAATATACCGTACATGTATATCCACGATTTAAGGCCTCATCCGAGAAACCGCCTTCCTGGAGACTTAGTAGCCCAAACAGGGTGACATAAACTTAATGGGATTCGAAAGACTAACCTCTCGCAAGAAATTACGCGCATTAACGCAAAGCATCGCAATTAAGATCCATGGGCGTCGATCCTGGGAGGGGTGCAGGGACAGTCGCAGAGGACCCCCCCCCCCAAAAAAAAAAAAACAAAAACAAAACAAAAACAAAAATCCCCCTATAATTTAAAAAACTGAAAATTTTCTAAAACATTATGCAAAATACCATTAAACTAAACACAAAATGCTATTATTGTTAAACATATGCAACTTTCAAATTTTCAGCGCGCTTTACGCGCAAAATGTTAAATTGCACTTTTTTGTACATTTTTCTAACTCCCCCATCCGAAAAATAGATCGATGCCCCCTTTTTTTAGATCAATGAGACCCTTGCTTTCTCCCTCAAATATAAAAAATATTGACCCCCCCCCCCCACCACACACAATAAGTTTTTAAACCTGAACAATTCCTAGAACGTAATGCGAAATATGTTTTTAAAAAGCAGTGCAAACACTACTAAATCATTAAATTTAGCATAAAATTTATGTATTTTTTTTTCAAAGTTTCGGCGCGCTTCGCGCACAAAAAGTTAAATTGTACATTGTTGACATTTTTCTAACTCCTCCCCCTCCCCGCCAATCTAAAAAATGGATCGACGCCCCTGTTTAGATCAATTAAAATCTTGCCTTTTCCCTCGAAAGGGAATAATCTTTACCACCCTTTGTGACCAGGGATCCTACTATTAAACGTGTAATTCCTAGTTACTTTCTGGTATAGGCCCGTAGATTTTGAATGAATTTCTCTTTATAAGTCTGGGTGGTCCTGCCAGCACAGGAAAACTCATCTATGCTTTTGTTTGATAAGTTGATTTCAACCTGAAACATTATCAGTAAATTTTAGGTAATTCATTCTGACGACTCTTCGATTGAAATCGCAACACGAACGTGATTTTGAGTATTGTAGTTAATTCCCTTGTATACTGTGACAACCAAGTTGCCCTGACTATAAACATCATTCGATAAAAATAATATTCTTTTTTTGTTCATCCAATACCACTGAAGACTTTCTAAATGCCTGTAATGAAGTATCTGTTTAATGATCACTTTACTCTCAATTTATATTTGAATGTAATTTCAATAGCGCAAACCCGCTTCTGCGCTTTGTATTGAACAAGTTATCATACTGCGAATTACATATTTCCTTTTTAATGATAAAAGAGCATAAAATCGAATTAATGTCCAATCCAATTCACGTTGGTCTCCATTCTTTTGCCGTATCAAAACATAATTTCAACCACAAAAATCACGTTCGCCACTGTAAGTGGAACAAAAGCGTTTGTATATTGTTGGTGTAATCGATGTGTACATGTCCCTATACCGATATTCGTTATCAAAAGACAGTTTGAATATCGGTCGGTTCGTCGTGATCGCTTGCTGCCAGCAGGGAGCTGTAACTGGGGCATATATTTTAGATGAACAGTACGGTAGCCAGCTTTTGCCATTGGGGGGCAAAGGCACCCGACTGTACCTGACAAACTCCGACGTATACCGACATATTCATGTTGTGTAATGATAACAGTTAAATGATATACGATGTTAGTGAATAATTAATCACAACAGGGCGATCTAAGCTCCTTTTGTAGGGTTTTTGAACGAATGGGTGAATGGAGAAAATAAAAAATGCAATGTGCCGCGCGAAGTCGCAACGACGAAATTTAGAAATTAATGTATGGTTGCGCGCGCGAAAGCGCGCCGAAAAGATTTAAAATTCGTGTAATGTTTGCGTGCGCAAAGCGGCAGTGAAAATTAAAAAAAAATGGGCGTATAGTTTACAACGCCAAGAGGCACGCGAAAATTTTTTAAAAACTGTATATGTTTGCGCCGAAGCGCGCCAAAAATTTGAGAATTGTGTATGAAATTGTTTTGCTCTATTTTTTTAAAAGCAAATTTTGTAATACGTTGTTGGTTGTCCTGACATCTACTAACATAATAAGACACACAAATTCTTTCGCTGGGGTCAGGCCCAAGGGGGGGAGGGGTTAAACCCCCTAACTCCCCACCCTTGGTAGATCCGCTACTGATACAACTTTTTTAAACAAAAAATATTAAGAAGTACTTCCGGCAGCAAACACGAAACTCCGAAAACGTTTCTCTGCGTTTTAGAAAAGGTCGCGATGCGTTTTTCGTCGCGAAGGAAACGTTTTCAACGTTAAAAACCGTTTCCTTGACGAATATGCTTCTTTCTAGTAATATGGTAATGTATGCGCGAGTGAGCGAAGCGACGAGGCGCTTTAGCATCAATCAGATTTTCAAGTCAAAGAAAGTTGAAAGTTACCTTTCTACAATCGTAAAACAACAGCCATTCTGATGTTTCTGATATTATTTTATATCAGCAGCTCAGCAGTAAAGCTGTAATTTAATAGAAGCACACAGTAATAATCATGCAACAAAATTTTGTATTCAACATTGCTTGGGAAGAACATTTTCGCGAAGTTATGAGAATAGGAACGTGTGAGCAAATTAAAGGAGCCAATTTGTGGCTTTTTGATTTGGCTGTGAAATCGAGGAACGACCGAAGGCAAAATATTTCCATCCACTTCACATGGGGAGCTATGTGCCCGGTAATCAAATGGTGTTCAGTTCTTTGATTTTCCCAAGATTTTTTCCTAAATGTACATGTTCTGAAATGTTGAATCTTTCCACGTTTAATGTTGTAGCTGTAAACATTGTCGTTACAACATGATGTTCGGGTCGTGATTTAGGAAGCGTTGTGCTGTGTAGTACACTTGACTAAGTTGAACTGTACTATACGCTACTGCTCCAAATGTCATCAATCATAGTATTCATGACAAGGCGGTTTGCCTGGTTACCGAAAAACACACTGACATGAAGAAAATCACTTTATGCGAGCGAGCGGACGAGCGAGCTTTAATAAAAAAAATGATTTTACATTTGAATAAATGTTAAATTTCTTTCAATATTTGTCGGTTAATAAGATATTCGTCGTATAAAATTATTTTTTGCGGTCTTCGCATAGTACCTTTTGACTGTTATATCTTAGTTAGTACTGATTCGCGATGTAAACGGAGACAAAAATTTCGAAGCCGCCGCTGAAAAGCTGACTTGCGGAGTGCTTGGAGGCGTGGGTTAGCTGGTCGCACTGCACAACTCGCCGAGCCTTCACTTACAACGCATAAGTCTCACCACATTGCCTATTCACCCTCCGACGTTCTAGGCTACGCTAGTGTAGATGAATACAAGTGATTACGTTAATAAATTGCAGGACCAGGCTAACACTACGCAGCAACCCGCAGCACATGCAGCGACGAGTTCCTGTTTGCTAATCATAAATTAATGACATTAAACGAATAAGAAGTGTGGAACCGCCATTACTTACATGAAAATTAAAAAAAGAGTCGCTTAATTTCTTGATTTCACTGACAAAACACTATTTACGCTAGCGATTATCATATCCAGATGACACCGTTAACATGCGTTGCAGTCGCTGTGAAACGAATTTAGCCCGGTATATTATGGAATAAACTTCCCTAAATTAGACCGTTTGACCCTAGTCGTTTGCGGCATAATTGATAAATATTGTGCGCCCTATGTTCAATTCGCGCGTCCCCAACGCGCACACGACACAATTCGCTGAATAGAGCCCAAGCGCCTGACATTTATCCAGAGTCACGCGCCGCCATTCTGGGGTAAAAAGCTGAAAATTGATCAATTTTAAACAGATGTACGCTAACTGTTATTGTCGGCGCACGTCTGTGATCTACAAACACAAAACGGGGAATAGTTGTCTTTTCAATAAATAATTAATTACTATTTTGAGCTCAATGTCTTAGTAATGTTGAATAAAAACACGCTCCGTATAACCGACTTCATCACACAAAAAATGTCAAATACAATGTAAGACCTTGATCAGCCGAGCGATTGACAAACGAATACCTAACGGTTGATGCTGGTCCATGTTTGTGATTTATACAAAGGCAACAATAATTCAAACAGAATATGATGTAAACATAAAGAACAAACTTAGTTAATATAATACCACCATACTTACTTGACCACCCATTTATTTTCAATGTCATTCTGACTCGAAGCAAAATTACAATGCGTGTTTTAAATATTGACTAAACTGTAATCACATTAATTAATGATTAAAAATTATGATTTGAGGTTTCCCGTAAATATCACAATCCATATCGTTTGTAATTTTGAAGGTGAGTTAGGAGACCTACCTCTGTTGGTTAGCTGCTGTGTGGTTTACCCCAGTTTTTATACTTTTATTAAAATAATTCTCTGCAGATATGGTAGAATCTTTTCTTCATGAAAGCAACGAAAACTCTCCCCGTGCAAAACGGTTTCAAAACTTTG
>JZLH01S0011022.1:5000-13169 GCA_001188425.1 Eucidaris tribuloides
TATCATTTTTTTTTTTGTTTTTCCTTTTTTCCATTTTTTTTGTTTGTATTTTTTATTGCTGGTTCGCATACCAAGTGTTATCTGTATGGAAACCAAATACATGTAAACATCATTCTCGAGAATCTCTTCTTTGGATAACGTTATTAAGTTAATTTAAAATCCAACAATTTTAATAAAATAATGTTTTTAAAATGCCTATCATAAGCTTTTTATCGGTTAGGAGTCTCTTTGGATCCCACATGTTCCCCATTTGCAAATGTAACGAAGGCAGATTGTCTGTCGACCGAATTATGTCTTTTAAGTGACGCAAGTTCTTGGATTGTCGCTTTACCGAATAGTCAACAATGGGGTCGTAACCGCCATGTGTAGCTAAGATCGAAATCTCGTCTTCAATTATCTTGAAAATGTATTCGTTTTTGTTACGTTGATGTATTGAATAGTCTATGGAACTATAACCACTATCTGAAGCTAAGATTGGGTTTTCTTCTTCAGTTCGGTTGAAGATTTGCTTGGGTTTGTGATGTTGCTGTACCAAATAGGCGATAATTAAATCATACCACTCATAAGATGAGATCAATTTTGTCTTTTCATTTTCAATTAAGATTGATTGTTGTTTTATCGAATATCCATTAATTGAATCATAACCACTATCAGTAGTTCGGACGGAAGCTTCTTCTGCAATTCTTTCTGATATTTCTACATTTTTGTCACGTTGTTGTACAAGTAAGTCTTCAATTATTTCATATTCCGCATCGGGTGTTGAAAACAGTTTGCTATTAATTTTTTCCAGTAAGATCCTATTTGATACTTCGTTTTTATTTTGTGACTGCAATATAGACAATGCATTATTATTAGTATCATCATCTTCGGAATAGGGCGATTCCCCCAATGCGTCATAATACAATGCAGTTGGATGTTGGTATCTTTCATTAATAAAAATGCCAGAATCAGGCTCAAATGGGACAGAATTCAAATCATAAAAATCCTGTTTATTACATTTAAGTAATATATTGTCTTCCACATTAGGCCAAATATGAAACAAATTATGAGAATCAGACTCGTTTAATTTCTTTTTAGCGCTATTTAAGAGATTGTCGAGAATGGAATCGTTTACTTTATACTTACTCCTCGGTTCTATTAACACGCCATCGGGCGCGGGAGTGTTAAGATGACTTGGTAGCGGTGGGAAGCCCACCTTGCTGTGAAAAAAACACACAAAGAATGCATTGTTTTACTATACGGGACGGTCCAGAAAAGAAATGTACACTAAATTTATAATTTCCCATTTCACTATCCCCTTTAATTACTGTTTTTGGGCAGTTCCGCGAAAAATGTTACCCGGGCTCAAAATCATGAAATCTGTAATAATTCAAAAAATATATGGGCTACAGTGATAGATTTAGTATCACACAATAGAACTCATCGAACTCTTCAATTTGAGTGGTATTTGAATACATTTGAAGTATATTTAGACATGCTTTTCTTCAAAAAACCCATTTTCTTGCAAAATTTTCTCATCTTTTTTGAAAAACACACAATCTTTGAGTCTCATTATTTTAAATTCAACAGCACTTCAGAATTAATTCATAGTAGTTTTTAGTTAAGAAAGGACCAAAAATGACTAATATTAGCTTTATATTAGTTATCAAATGGTTTTAAGTATAAATATAAGGACCTAAAACAGTGGTCCGGGGTGTAATGTCCGTAACGTTAAAAATGTAATGTCCGTAACGCAACATTAATGGTCCTGTATGGGATATAATGTATCTGTTATACCTAATTGTCATCCTAAAACTTAAACAGGTCCTCAGCACCCATTTCAGAAGAAAATTGGCTTCACTTCATGCTTAAGCTCACAAAATTTTTGACGAATGCGTTGGTAGGTGAAAAGTCTTGTCCAAAAAATGTAATGTCCGTAATGGCAAACATTATGAGTGATAATTACCAAACGATAAATAGAAACTAATTCAAATTCAAACTGTGAACACTTCAGGGTGGTTCGTGTAAGATTCTCACAAAAAAGTTCAGAATGATGATGAGGATTTCTAGAAATAAGCCTCCAAAGTTGCAAAAAAATCTCTGAATGTAATGTCCGTAACGCTGGAATTGCCCTTTTCCATTCATCTGAAAGTATACATGTACATATTTTTTTTAACAACACAACACTTAGATCGCCAATTTTCGTTCAGTAGTTTTCATTTTAGAGGCATTGCATAAACTTTCAGCTTTTCTAGCGGTAAAGCGGTAATGAGGCGTCCTATTGATAGCGCGTATATTAAGTTTACATTGGTTTACATAAACGAACCTAAAATGAAAAGATACCCAACCAAAAGAGATGATCTTGGTGTCATTCTACTCAAGAAAAAAAAATATATCAGATGAATCAAATAAATATGAGCAAATAATTGGAAAATAACCGCAAATGTAACTGTACCGCGTTTTTTTTTTTTTCTAGGCCATATTGTACTTGACCTGTATCGGGTGGATATATTGTTGAAAAAGAGTGAAATGATTATTTCTTTAGGGTGTATATTGTGGAAGGATGTATTTTAAGTTAAAATGTATGAATTTCAGACTAAGATTGAGCTCAGTGATGAGCCTAGTGGTCCTTGAGGTCACCCCAAAAAGGAACAGAAAACACTATTTCCACTTTAAAATTCACAGATTTTTCCCCCCTCTCTCTCTTACTTAGTGTAGACCGTGTAAAAATAGCATTGCCCTTGCTTGAAGGAATCTCATTTGCAATACCGTAGGACAGCAAAATATCATTCTTGCCATTAGAATCAAACTCAAATTTCCAAACTTTTTTGCGGAGTTTCTATATTCATACAAGAAAGAAGTGTCTTAAACCCCCCACCAAAACCAAAAATCTTAAAGATTGGGTTCAGGATTTGCAAGACCATCACTTTCCTTCATTATCATTACCAACGGCAGTTACGTAATTAGAAATGGTGCGTTAAAACTTTTAGATCCATATGTAATGAAGGTTAATGAACTTCTCGTTTTATGAGAAAAAACTAATAACGATATGCAAGCAGAATACAGTTCTTTCCTCAAGTTTGAATTTTGCTCAAACTGCAGAACACGGTTATGTGTACGTTCGCATGACCAGATGATCGCAGCGGTCATGTGGCTGACTGCGGACGTTGAATATGGTCAAGCGGCTAAACTCTGCGTGACCTTCGGCTAGCGGTCGATCGGACAAATTTGGAACTGAACGGCCCGTGCACTGGCTGTCGCTTTGCAAATTTTGAAGCTTAACCGTCCAAATTTTCATAGGAAATCCTTTTGGTCATAAGGACCTGTTTAGTTACGCGAGTGCGCACAAGGACAACGTTTTGGCCTGCTCCATTCATGGAAAGGGGTTGATATTTTCTAATAGAGGGACGGAATGACAAATGACTTTTGGGGTCGCTTCTCCGTATGTGATTTCTGTACACAAACAGCAAACACAATGCAAAAAGCTAGGACATTTTCGCTATTTAGGGGTGAAATTTGGTCCCTAGAACTACGTCGTTTGGGGTCCAATTTTGAGGTGCTCGGACAAGCATGGGTACCACTCCAGGTATAGTGAGTGTACCCCCCCCCGCCCCCCGGGTCATACACACGTCCGCGTAACACGTACGCTAGTACACGTCCTGATATAACGTTTAACGTTAACTTAGATAGCGTAATTATCACGATGACTTTATGATCTGCATCTGCTTCTTGTTCTGGTAAAGTCTGACAAATTAAACTTAGACTCCGACCATAATACCTAACGTTCTCCTAAGCCAAAACACCTAGATCCTTTAGTTATACTCGCCCCATTTGTTGCAGAATATTATGTTAATCGCAATATTCTGGTGCTCTATGAAAAATAGGTTCCTTGCAGACAAATACACCCTGTCCCACTTACCCCACCCACTGTCCCGCTTACCCCAAGGTTGTATAACTGGGGTTAGTGGAACACCGCCAATTAACATGTTTTTGTTTAATTGGGTAATGGTATGGTACAGTATACAGGGTTGGCCGGAGTGGGAAATACTGGCGGTAAGTATACCGGTAAATACCACCTCGATAATTTTTGGGGGAAAATGGGAAATAGTTGGAAAATTAACGAAATACTATGAAATACACTTCTTGAATAATTTCAGGTTTTGCCCAGGTATTTCCCCAAGTATTCTCTAGTATTTCTTTGTATCTCCATATACAGTGTGTCTCAAAAATAATTGTGCAAGTCAAAAGCACCCTCTTAGGTAATGAGAAAAACATTTTTGTGACGTCATGCTTACATCACCATCAAGGGCATAGTCTGAGCTTTCAAATGCCGTTTGTTCTATTCAGTTTGCTTGTTTTAATCCTGAGATATGTTCAATTAACAACGAAAAGGTAAAATCACAAATGTGCCACTTTTTCTGCAGTCAATGATAGCATCATCAGGCCCTCTTCCCGTAAGAGTGACAAATGTAATTTGTTCTGTTCAATTTGCTTGTTTTAATATATCTCGGGACATCTTGTCAACAACAAAATGGTGGAATCACAATAGTATCACTTTTACTCGGGACTGTAGTAAAAGTGGCACAATCGCGATTTTACCCCTTCTTATTTAAATTAACATATCTCAAGATTAAGACAAGCAAATTAAACAAAACTAACGGTATTTGACAGCTAAGACTATGTACTTTATGTTGACGTAAGCATCATGTCACAACAGTTTTTTCTAATTGCCAAAGAGGGCGGTTTTTACTTGCACAATTTTTTTTAGACACACTGTACATCCCGAGTACTTCCTATAGTAATTGCCGATATTTTCCAGTATTTCCCACCTGAGCGGGAAAATACTTGAATTTCCCGGGAAATAGCCAACCCTGATGGTATATGATCACAACATAATTTAAAAGGTTCATCATGAAACATAGTTTAAATTAAACGTACTATTTCTCTAAATCATATATATAATTTCTTTGCTTTGAGCTCATTTAAGCTTAAGTGTTCCACTTACCCCATTTTACCCTACAGTTTTATTTTTTGGTCAGAAAGGGTTGTGTTTGACCCCCAAATGCCGAATGCAATTGTCATTTTTACATTAATTTCAAATATAGAACGTAAATAACATTATGTCATCCGTATCATATCAGTGGAACTAAGGATAAAAGTGAGAATTTTTTCATAAATGACAAAAATGTGTAGAAAATGTCATTTTCCAGTGGCATTGTCAAAGAGTGCATGCGCGCACGCGGAAAGCACCAGCGGGCTTAGTTTCACAAAGGATTTGATATGCACAAAAAACCTGCGTATTCTACCCAAAGGTTCTATAAGATGTGTTTATCTATACTACATGTGGTCTTCACATTGTAAATGATTTAAGCTGATTTAATTCATTTAGGCGTTTGTTTGTTTGTTTGTTTGTTTATTTGTTTATTTGTTTGTTTGTTTGTTTGTTTGTTTGTTGTTTGGGGGGGGGTGCAAATCCTGAATCCAATTTCTAAAGCTAGATTTTTTTTCCTACTGAGATAGAGCAACAAGACCAACGACTGCTAATGAAACAGGTTGTCATGAAATCGATTTATTTTGAATCTTGTTGGAGAATCACGTGAATTTTTAGACAGTTACTTTCACTAACATAATTATTATCAGAGCTTCTAATATACACTCAGAACAACAACAAAAATACTGTACTTACCGAACCAGCGGAATGTCTACACCTATCTTCAAATCCATAGTGCACCGAATCGGGCACCGAATTTAATTTTGCAGGGGTATTTATACCGTCGCAGCGATCCACTACTCCTGAACGTCGACAGTTTGGGCTGGCTGAAACCGGATTTTTGTTCTTGCTTGTTGTTGTTTTTCTTAGTCAAAGAATGAGGCATACTTGACGGTGGTTGGTGGACGTTTCATTATGGTTATTCCATGTTACCGCGGGTGGTGGTAGAATATTCTTCCCTGCTATAAGGGTAGGCTCAAAAGTTCATTGCCTGACTAATGCAACATAACAAGACAGTCATATCTTAAATCTAATCCCTTCTTAGTCAGGCTATGAACTTTTCAGCCTATCCTCGTATGTTCTTTGACGACACATAAAATTCACGATTATAGGATCGTAAAGCAAGAATATGCAGTTCACGAAGTATTGGAATAACATAGCATAATATCACAAAAGTTAACTTTCAATACAAAAAAAGAATACAAAAGTTTGGAAAGTTATGCTGCCACTGGCACGTTATGCATAAATGAAGCATTTTCACTGTGGTGGAGTGTAAAATAACCTGATCTACACAAAGTAAGTTTATGGGAGAAAATAGGCATGGCGAATCCGGTCAACCTAAGTACTCGTAGATTTTAACTTTTTTACAGCTTTAAATAATCATTTTGAAAAACAATTTTTTTCAGGGCTTTATTGTTAGACCTTAGACACTTAGAGCACGAAAGATTATGTGGCTCACATTTTTTTAAAAACTTGTGGTCATTGTTAGCCTGTGGCTAAATGTCATCGTATCAGGATTATGTCCTCAAAACGTCTACTATTTGATTTTTAAGAGTCTAGACATTTCATCTAAGTGGCTGAAGAATTACACTCCTTATTCGTACAACAACTACCAAAGGCGACATGCGTAATGGTTTGCAAAATGCGTGATTGGTATAACGTTTTATATATGCCTCTTACATGTATTTTGAAGTGTACAACACAACGTCTTATTTACCCTGCACGGTAGCCAGTGCAGTGGAATGGACTACTCCTACTAGCGAAGCCTTGCATAACATAAATGTTAGTATTAATTACCTTCTCTGTTCTAGAATCCTGAGTGCGGGCTAGAAAGCATGCAGAAGGTACATTTCTTACGGTGTGTTTCTACAGAAAATCGTTAAACGGTATTACCCGCGTAAGTATCTAGAGTAAGAGTCTTTGGTATGATCCGGCCGGGGCTCAATCCCTCGACCTTCCGCTCGTGGGGCCGGGCGCTCTAACCACTAGGCCATCACGCCGCTCCATGTTGGTATGTTTCTGTGCAGCTCCTAATTGACTGTGTTTATACGGATGAGTTTGTCGTGGTCCAACAAGATCGAAACCACAAAATTCCAAGATGGAAATTCTGTAAGTTGAAACGCCAATAGACTCCAACAGGAATAAAAGAAATTCTCTATTGGTCTCATGTTCGTCTCTATTGAAATTTCGACTTGGTCAATTAATTCTGCTCAAGCATTTTCGTATTACTTTACAGAAGAACTGCTCAGCTGAAGGGCTCTAGCATATAAGCAATATTAAGCATAATGTTCCCGGCATAAGGGCCTAACAATCAATTGTCTCTAACTTGAAAACCATTAGTTCTTTTCACATGAAATCAAAGTAGTGTGATTTTTAGATCCTTCTGTCAGTCTCTTTAATGCAAATATCAAATAAGGCAATATTTCTTAAATTAAAGAAAAAAATTAAAGGAACATATGCTAGGGCCCTTCTGCCGGACAACCGACGTGATGTCGATGATCATCAATAGACCTAGTTGGGTCATCTGGAGAATTTTCGTGACCGTGGAGCGCGAAGGTCCGTTTCTCAGAGGATTTGTCTTCTTAGAGGTCTAAATCAAAAATTTAGCGGGTATGCCAGTTGCAAAAGTGTGGGCGGAATTCAGGAGACCCAAAAATCCAAAATGGCCGCCGGCGATCATTTTAAACAATATATTTCCGGTCGTTTGGCCTACAACGCTGCTCAAAATGTGGATTCTGGGGTTTTCGAGGTCAAGAAATCTAGATCTCAGGTCAATTAGATGATTTGACCTAGTGTTGACCCTCAACTCCAAGATGGCTGCCAATTTGGGGGTCACGAAGGTCAAATGTTCAATTTCATAGTGTAGGCTTAATATTGGGATATAATGAAAGCTCTGATTACACTGAGTTTAGTGATGGACAATTAAAATACTCAAAATGTATTCTTAGTATTCAGAGGAAACACTTTATCACACATATATTTACCTAAAATCCAAAATGGCCGCTGGCAGCCATTCTGAAAATACGTTTTCCGTAGTTTGGCAAACGGCTGCTCAAAATTAAGTTTGGGGAGGGGGGGTTAGCGGTCAAAGAGTTCAAACTGAATGTCGATTTGATGACTTGAAATAGTCTTGGCCCTTAAATCCAAAATAGTTGGCGATTCGGGGGTCACAAAGGTCAAATGTTCAATTTCATAGTATA
>JZLH01S0011059.1:20366-30368 GCA_001188425.1 Eucidaris tribuloides
GACAGCTATGTGTACATGGAATAAAATGAAGTACGGTATATTGGTTAATGTACCGGTAAATTACAATAACTGGAATGTTATGCAGAATTGTAAACATATCACTTTGTAAAGCGCTTTGATATATGTATGTTATGAAAAGCGCTACATAAATAGAAGTTATTATTATTATTATATGTAATGTAGATACATGTATTTTATTTTCATATAAATTACCTACTCTCCTATCAAAAAACATCACCAATGGACACTCCTTACTATACTTACCTAGGGAATTATGGCAAAGTCAATTGACTTTTGACCTTTAATCCAGGGCAGATTTTGTCTAATATCTAACCAAATCATCTACATATCATCCATGGTGCATGCCTCGGCTAAGTATGTGAACAATCAAAATCCACCAAGGGGATATCAGTGCAATAATGAGATTTGAGCGTACAGACAGACAACCCCCATCTGGATGGAGACATAAAAATAATTTACTTATAAAGGAGAAACAGGAAAGATTTTCAGGAAATCTCCTTTAGAATCAGCGAGACTGGAAATACAGAAAAATGCCTTGTCATCTAAATTTATAGAAAATTTCAGTTACACACATTTAATACTAATAATAATACCACAATGCTTATTACAATGCATATTACTGCCAAATGCGTCTCTAAGCCCTTTTGTAAGAAACAGAAAAAGAAAATGTTAAGAAAGATGCCGGGAACTGTAATGATAACTCAGTCAATAAATATTGCCTGAGTAATAAATATGTTTTTAAGGTGGATTTAAACTTGGGTGTCGTAGAGCAGCTCTTCAAATATGATGGGATGATATTCCAGAGTGAAGGGGCAGCATGAGCGAAAGATTGCTCCCCATAAAACTTGGTCTGAATACTCGGACAATGCAAAAGATCTTTTTCAGTAGATCTTAGATTGTGAGAATTTACATACCAAGTTAAACATTCACTGAGATATTTTGGAGCCATTGCATTGTAGACATTGAAAGGTCAAAAGCAGTACCTTGAACATTAAACGTGACTGGATTGGGAGCCAATGTACTAGTAGTTGCTTCAATACTGGTGTGATATGGGATCGTTTCTGTAGTGCAAGTGATTGATCGCGCTGCAGAGTTTTGAGTTACTTGCAGTCTATTCAGTGGGGAATCTGGCATGTTAAACAGTAAATTATTACCATAGTTTAGATGACATTTCACTAGAGCCTGAACGAGCTTCTTAGTTGTCTTTGCATCCAAGAATTGCCGAACCCTACCAAGTTTACATAAAGCAAATGATGCTGCCTTACACTTTGCTGTCATTCTTGTAAGATTTGTTTTTTTTTTTTTGTTTTTGTTATCATCAGTTTAACTGTGGTCAATACAATGAATTGCGCATGATGCCACTCACAATGCCGTTAAATCAATAGAGCATTGGTATCATGACTTAACCTGAGGTCAGTGTTTAATAGAGCTCAGTTCAGTAGCCTTTTGGTTCTCTCAACACCATTACTAAACTTGCATCACTCAACTTTCAAAAAGACACACTAATTAATGTTTTTCTTGTTCAATACCATACCTGTAATCACGGCCTGGCATGGGCCTCATGACAGTAGAAGCAGCGACAGGCGTACCCGGTGGGGACTGAAGTGTGACATTTTCCAGTGCAGAGCTCCTGCCTCCAGCACCAACGACGAATGAGTCATTTTCTTGGAATCGCAACTCTTTCTTTTCTCTGTTCATATCTCTTCATGTGTTCACAACACTTCTTGTCATAACGATGAAACACCTGAATGGAAAACAATTACACAGTACATGTTATCTTCCAACTTTTATTCTAGAAGGCATTTGGTTAAGATCATCCAGAAATACAGACAATGTACAAATACACATTCTTCAGACAAAAATACTTTTTTGTGTGCATGTACAATGCACATGTATGTCACGGTTTGCAACCAGATCGAGGGTTGAATGTGTGCCCACTTTTTTTTGGGGGGGGGCAAGATTAAGAATTTTAGAGAATAAACTAGCAGTGGAAATACCAATTTATGAATGGGTAGACCCTTATCAAGTCTAAGCCATGTTCACAATACCACAGATGATGTTAGAATGTAAAGCCACAAGTTGGATATTTCCGATTTTTGACCTCAGAGAGAAGGGACTCTGATTCCATATTTTGGATTCATGTGTTGTTCAAATTGTGTTTGATTTTTTGATTGTATGATAGCTAGACTTGCACTCTTTATGACCCACCCAAAAACTTAAAATATTTACAACTCTTATCAATCTAGTGCAATAGATAATGATACCTCTTCTGCTGTTTCCCTCTTGGTTAGTCATATACTAGGCAGGAGACAGGGTCCAAAAAATCTGGCACCCATTATTTTCAATGTTAAAGATAAGCCACCTCTCATCCAGTGTGTGCAAACACCAGTGTTGGGTCTGAGACAGTTTCAGCCGAGCGAGACCGAGACGAGACAATTAGCGTTCGATACCGAGACGAGACAGAGACACTTGTTTTCAGAATCGGGCGAGACTGAGATCGAGACTATTACCTTCGAGACCGAGACATTACTGCCCGAGACAGTAAATGAGACACTAGTTATTTCCACGCAATGCACACACTTTCTTCCAATATTTCCATTCTGATCTACCATTATAGACTACCTACAACAATTAATGCAGTTCATTCATGATATCAATCTCATGTCATTAATTCATCACAAATAGCATTCATTATCATATTCCTCTGTATCGATCATTATCTTCCATCATATTTCCATAATCATGGAAATTGATAAGGCCGTGCGTCAAATGGAAATTTCTCTTCGACATGTCACCTTCATATATTTAGCCGACAGACACAGCTGTCGACACAACATGGTCTGATTAATTGGACGATCATAATGCCAGTTCTTACACCACCGTACCTATTCATGTTAAATACACATGTATTGTGGCTACATACTACAGGGGATATCAGGCTTGCCAGGGGCCCAGTGATGACTGACATCCGCTATTGAACAGCAAGCAGTGGAATTTGAACTTTGGGCTTGACACACATCGATCAATTTCGCCGGCGGACAAGATTCTTATGGTGTAGATTCACACTCAGGAACAATGGTTCTCAGGTTTTTATAACCTTCTGCAGAGTGTGCGAGAAAGAAAAAAATTCTTGCTTTGAGAGTGATGGACTGTGAGATCGACATGGTTAGGGTCCTGATTTATTACTTTGATACCCTGTGTGCTTGTCTGTAGCGTAAAGATAAAAATCTCTGTCGATATATCGTTTTTCAGTCAAAATACTGTTATCTCGAACTAAGCTTCCGACAGAAGCCTGTCGACGACGCCACTAGAAAGAGAGCAAGGGGGCGGGGGGAGGAATGTGGCCTGGCGGAGACCATTGCCTGATGTGAAAATGTCATTGTATTGAACAAGCGATGTCAAGTTTCTACCACCATTTGACTGCAAATACGCAACTAGAAAACGTCAATTGACGGAGCGCTCATCGGCATCTCGGGGCCAACATCTATATCCGAAATTTCATGTGGTACACTTTATACTGGCGTGGAAAAGCATTAAAAAATTTTGACTGTCCCGGAAGGAACAGAATATAAAAAAATTCGACGTGAGAAAAAATATTAGTTTTCATTGCCTGCGAAGGGACAGGGAAAAAAAAAAAATAATAATATAAAAAAAATAATAACTACATGAAATTATATATGACTGCATCCGGATCCTATCCGGTGCTCCATACTGATTTTTGTGTTGGAAAAAAGCACATTTTGAAGTGAGAAACCAAATTAATAGGTAACTTGATATGAATAAGAACTGAATAAATTTCTGCTTATTTTTGCCGAATAAATTTGCCATAAATTAACCATAATGGCGAGGGCAAGTTTAAAATTCTGGGTAGAAGTTTAGTTGTACCAAGCTTAGCTCTCCAGATAAAGCAAACTAATCAAATTGGTGGAGAAATGAATGAGAAGAAGATTTTTTTTCATTATTGTATTTGTGATTTGGAATAAAATTTGCATAACATATGCATAAATTGATTAATTTTAAATGCTAACTTGATATAATTTCACAATTTTGGTTAGAAGTCTTGAAGCCCCCAACTACGCAATTTTTGTTATTTTGGGGATTAAATTTGCAATAACATTACCATAATTATCAATGCGAGTATTAATTTCAAAATTCTGTGTACAGTTTAATGTGCTAACTCAGCCCTACCAAAATAAAGCCAATCAAAATCAAATCGGTCTTGGAGAAATAAAGGAGAAGAGCATTTTTTGTGATTTCGAATAAAATTTGCACATTAAATTAAAATATAATAAAATTTCACGATTTTGTGTAGCGTTTTAAATCCCCACTAGCCGTATCATGATGAAACAATCAGAATCAAATCGGTGAAAATGACGAAGAAGAGCATTGTTCAAACGGTGGACGGACGCCAACGCATGGCAAGCTCATCGGGCCCTTCGGGCTGGATGAGCTAAAAATATGAACTTTAGGTTTTCATAATAAAAGATATGTTTGGCTAGACTGAAATTTCGGGTCTGAATTCAGTTCTCGAAGTCAGGGCGGCAGAGTCACGAAACCGACCTTAGGACCTCCTAAACGGGCTAAGTTGGTGATTGACTCTAGGCCGGACCTTCCTCGAAACGACCATCCTAAAACTGACACTCCAGCTCTAAGTTGTAATCGATCTTAATCGATCTATAATCTAGACGTTGACCAAGCAACGGTCGTGATAATGGTAATGACCTCTAATTCTTTTCTAGAAGCAGTGACAACTATAACATGCCATATGTCGGTTTCTCTAAAGTTTACTATCATTGACCCTTTCTATTTTAGTTGCATCAAATCAGAAAAAGTACAGGATATTGAATGACCGTTTTCCCCGCTTGAGTAATACAGTTGGAACCCCGATTTTCCCGTTAGTCTTTGCTTCATACATCATTGATTTGATTTTCATTTTTAAATGTGTTTTTGCACTGATCAATAAAATATCAAACACGTAATTAACCTATAAATACAGTACTTTACAAACTGAAATCAGTTGAATTTATACTGGAGAAAATGCTATCATTCATGGATTTATGTGACTACTAGTACAGAATGTCTGAAACGGAAAAGCATACGCGTGACTTTGCGAATATAGTAAATTGTAAAGTATGGGACACGACGTGTGCTGGATATTGATGTTCATGATGCTTATTGTGTATCTGTTTGGTGTGATTCGACAATTGCTCCGGGCGGATAGGTTGCTATTAAAGACAGCTTTCCATAAAAGGCCTTGCTATGCCATGCCGCTTCGGCGTTATTGTCAGGTCAAACGTGGCAGAGAACACACGCAGTTAGAGACCGCTTCACGGACGACCTAACATTTAGAGTCGACTTAGAGCTAATGATCCTACTTGAGTTTTCGAGATTCACACCCAAAATATGAACTTTATGTTTTCATAATAAAAGATATGTTTTCTAGACTGAAATTTGTGCTGAATTCATTTCTGAAGTCAGAAATGCAAATGCTTTTGTTTTTTAGATATATTTTTTTGTTTGTGTATGTTGCAGTTAAGCTACTGGGCATATGTAGTCTCAATTCTACATCACGCAACATTTTGACCTCCATAGTACACTCACTCTCCGACAGTTTTACCTCCGGAGATACCCTTAAATCAAGACTCTTTTATTATTCAAAGCAGTTGACTGAAGATAGTAGTTCCAATATAAAGACGGGATAATGTAAATGTCTGGAAGCCAGACTAGGGCATATGTTGCCTGTAGACCAGTTTCATAATAAATGCAAATTTTATGCATACTATTCTGTCTGACAAAGGCTGCTCTTAACAACCTGATAGCTTGCTGGAGGCTAGCCAGACATAGCAACAACTAATGTATGCATATTGCACTTTTGGTATTGAAATTGTATTCATTATAACAGGTGGATAGTTATTGAAGAGAAAATATCCATAAATTTCAATACACTATGAAATAGTAGATTTGTACAGGGTGTGTTTTTGATATTTGGGTTCAAAATCAGTAAATCTAAATTGTTACAAAAATTATTTTGAAAAAGTATGAAGGCTACTGTATCAGAAATCTAATCACTTATGGGGAAGTATATTGATATAAAATTGGATTCACTGCATCCAATACACAAATTTTTTTGGTCGAGCTAGGAGTTGACAAATATTGGGCAAGACAAAGTCGAGCCCAATATTTTTCAACTCCTAGGAGACCAATAAATTTTGTATTGGATGAAGATCATTATTTTGTTTTTAGAATCTTCCTGCATCCGGCTACATGATATAGGCTAAAAAGTTTGGAATTCATTCAAATTATTATGAGAATGAGAATTACGGTAATTACCACATACCAGCTCTGAAAATTTTCACTCCAGCTTCTGTGCTCCTGTGCGTATTTGCGCTATCCTTAAGTTTTGATTAATTCTTTGAATTCTTCTGCATTAATTGAACCGAATCTCCCAGAATTTGTAACTGAGTATTCGCCATCTTGACTTGTTTACAAACAATGTTAGAGCTAGCATGCATGTAGCTAACATACATTACGTGTACCGTATGTATGTGCAGAGCGCAGTATAGCAGCCTAGCCTAGCGTAACCTTGCGATGTTATTTTCATTTGCAGCACGAATTGCATTATAACTTAATTTTTCTGAACCACAAACCCAGTAGCCCTTCTTTTAAGTTAATAACTCTACCTTGTAATGCACCCTTAACACTAATACTGTAAACTAACTCCTATCTAATTGTAATCATAAACCTATTTGTGACAGTAAAACTGGTTTAAAAACATGGACATAACACATTGTCGTATCCCACTCTGTGTTGCAAATAAAAATTCAACTACCCGCTTAGCGTTTACCGCAATGCGTCATTACGTCAGCGCTTGCGTAAATGGCCAGGAGTCCAATATGGGAATAAATTGGATGCCCAATTTATTCCCATATTGGACCCCTGGCCATTATTACGCATGCGTAATAGCAACCAAGCTTTGAGCCGGCTCAGGACATGTATTTTTATTGGGTCCTTCGATTTGTGTACAGTAATATAGGAGGGAAGATGCTAAAGACATAATAATGAGCATAATTGATTAAATTTTCAGGCCTGTGGCATGATTGGTTTTCCTAAAAAAATTTTTAAACAAATTCCTTGATTTTTATCACTCTTTTCAAAATTAAGGGGTGGGGTAGCATTTTTCCTTTTTTTCTAGAGCTGGCGAAATTTGATCTAAACCTCATTCGATTATCATGGAAAAAACATGATTTATCGCCTATAAGTTGAAAAATATACTTTTGATGAATAAGATAAATCTATTGTAGGGTTAAATTGACAGTGCGCCCTGTAGGGCTCTTATCAAAACGTGGTCAAAACAATGTTGCTTTCTGCAGACCCTCTTGTAACTAGATCAGAGATTCATGCCGATTGCTCACTCGTAGCCGGCTTACATACACAATCACACAGATAGTAGTTGGTGGGACTAGCAAGATTTACAAAAAATCAAAGCCGGGTAAATTCAATTTCATTTTGTAAAAAATGTAAATCAAATTATACATACCGCCCACAGGTATCGCTGCAACTCTGGTTAGATGTGATTTTTATCCTTCTTGAATTTTTCCAAGGCCCATACAATAATTTTCCGCTCAGATTCTTCGCAGACTTCTCTGCTAAACTGTGTAGGAAATTTGGCTTCCTCTATTGGCCGTGTTGAGCACAAGCGATCATTCCGAACATTCACGAATTGCTCCGAAGGGATTCCGAAACGATAAATTAAACTTATGCAACAGTCGTTTATTAATTTCGAATATAGACAGTAAAGTGATGGAAAAAAGCAGGTCTATGTATTAAATTGCGAATAAGTAATTTTATGAGGGGTACGGTACACTCACATGTCTAACGAATGCGCGGTCTAATTCATAAACGTGCCTATAGGGGGCGCCATCCTAATTGGCCCGTAAATTATTGGTTGGTGGATCTGATCTGACAGTTATTTCACATCGGTTGAAAACATAATAATTGCAGGGGTGCCGATTGCTAATAAACAGATCCTAGCATTTTTGATGGGCAGTTTGTTGACAGGGATTGTTGCAGGCACGGCGATACGGTGCAATTAACTCGTGAAAAGCTTTTGCTAGCACTGCCTAATTTGCATAAAGTAAACATCTTGTTCCAGCCAAAACCGCTAGAGTAGTGTCGCAGGACAATCGCGATATCTCGCCTGAAAAACCACCAAATTATAAAATTTATACATCAAATTAAAGACGAAAACATTCTCTAACTGGCAATATTCAGTATTTTTTGTTTCATTGGACGTAAATCTGTAAAAACAGTGCACAAACTTAGCTAAAAAAAAACCATTTTGGTCTGTAAAAATGGTGTTATTTTCCATATTTTTCTTCATTGTGCAAAACTGAGACTTTGGTATATGATTTGTGAAAGTGTATCCATACTTGTTCGAAATATCTTGTCTTAATTTTATGTCAAACGGTCAGGTCGGAATTGAATCGAGATCACTGTCATTCGTGACCCGTCAAATCTTCCTTGACTTCGCGTGATGCACAGGTTGTAGTGTACCAGCGTGCATGCTGCACGAAACTGTGCAGTGGATCATTGTGTTAGCGTGTACAACAACAAAGTCGAAGTCGAGAAGTCAGCCGAAACGCATCTGGTCAATGTAAAGATACTAATAAAAACTAATGAACGCGGCTGTCATATGGATTGTGAACACTAAATAATATATCTTATGAGTCTGTCTTTACCGTGATGTGGAATTTGTATCAGGAAACTGCGAAAATCTGCTTCGAAACATGAGGATACGAACATGGGGATATCCAGTGCAAGTAACTCGGCTCATACATGCACACGTGTTGTCTGCCGCGCGTGCATGCCTACACATGTGCATGCAGCTAGCCCAGCTGATTGGTGGAATAAGCTCACAAGCGTGACGTCGGCTGACAACGCATGCGCATTTAGCTCATAGATGTGAATCCCCAGCGTTTTCTCACAAAAGTGGTGGTTTATTTTTGCCGATTTTGACGAAACTAGTAACTGCACAAACACAAAACTTCTCAGATAGTGAGTCTGGGGTATACAGACTAGCAATATGTTAAAAATTTCCATATTCATGTTAGAGCAGACTCGAGTCGGGATTGTTTCGCAACCCCTTTTCGAAGATGACCCAAGCAGGTAAATAATAATATCTCGAAAAATACACAAGCATTTTCACTAAAAATTCATACACAGTATGATATAACCATTTTAGATGTGTTTGGGAAGTTTGATGGAATTTGGTTGTAAAATAAAGGAGATACGCGAAGGTGAATTTTGGGGAGTATTTCTCCTTCACTTCGCACAGTGCTTCTATGACCGTTACGAATTCAAAAGCTTTTATGTCTTATCGCGGAGTTAATTGCACCGTATCGCCGCGCCTGGTTGACAGTTACATTAAATGCTCTACTGCTCCTGACACCACAGCTCTGAAAAGCATGGAGGTCTCTGTTTCATTCCCACCTCCCTGTACAGGAAGTAGCACTTGTGTGCAGAATTATCGTAGCTATTAATTCTTGATCTCTCTCACTGCAGTGCATGCATTCGGCCGAGCGAGCGACACGCGTGGACTGTGTAGTACAACCACGGCCACGGCAGAGATACGAACGGGTCGGCTAACAGCGGACGGACATAATTGGCTGCCACACTGGCCGTTTGTGTGCGCGCGCTATATTTGCATAAATCAATCGCCATTTTAGCGCAGCTGCCGCATGCCGAGGTAACGTAGATCATGAAGATCGAGAAGATTGTTACGGAAATGGCTGAAAACTCGGCAAGTCCTTGACGTCAGATCCATTTTATTGAAACAATTAGTTTTAAGAGATTCTGCAATAACAGACCAACAGGACAACTCATGAACTAAAACTAAGGTCAATTTGGCGAAGTTAAAAAATCGCTTAGTTTTGGTCGCCTGTTCAACTCCGCGGGTGTTCATGTGTAATAATATAGCTATAT
>JZLH01S0011070.1:16805-30942 GCA_001188425.1 Eucidaris tribuloides
CTCGAGTTCATTTTGATGATGTATGTATTCACAGCTGTAGATGGATGTTGCTATGGGATCCCCACTAGGCCCCCGCCTCTTGCAACATTTTCGTTGGTTTTCTAGAACAGTGTCTCCTACGAAGACGCTCTGAATTAGGGAGCTAGCCCCCCGCGTGTACTTTCGGTATGTGATGACACATTGCCAATTTTGACAGTACTACAGCAAAGGCGAGCAGTTTCCATCCTACCAATCAGTTCCCCCACGCTCAAATTCACTTGCTGAACGAGCAGTCTAGTCCCTCCCTTTCTTGATGTTCTCGTAGAAGATGCCCAGTGAAGGCAATTTCTCACATCTTCTTATCGTAAACCCTACGATTTACAAGCGGGACGTACAAACTAGGTGGGACTCCTACAGTCCAGCACTTCTACAAGATAGGTTTATTAGCGATTCTGGTTATGCCGTGCCACATCAAAGAAGTCTGTTCTGAGTGGCAAACTTGCCGCCTGAAATTGATCGCATTTAAACAATTCTCCTTGGTAATGTTACCGCTGAACAAATTGTAAACACGTACCATTTATCCGAACACTCTCAAATCTCAAACCAAACCCCCAGTCCCACGCACAGGACCTGCTAGAATCCCTGTGCTACCTGAAACATTCCCGGCGAAGTGAAACAGTATCTGATAAGTATGCTAGTATTGATAAGAAGAATGGCGTGTGTCCCACTGTATACTTTGCAGTTTTCGACAAGTGTTGTTTCTCTACTAATCAGCATGCTACCGTCAACTGTTAAGGATGTACTCCCACCCCCCACAAGAGTAATGTTGTTTAACCAAATTTGCTCATTAACATGCCGTTGCCCGATGCCAGGTACGTGGCTTACATTCACCACCGTTTATCGGAGTCGCTATCAAACAACCATGTACCCCTTGACTTACGCCACGACACTTAGTTAACTCAAAAATCCCGCTGCAACCAACCTGTCTTGCAAGTCAGATTCCTGACTGCAGGGTAGACCCCTGAACTCAATTTACTAAATGTGACTCCAGCCCGATGCGGGGGGGGGGGGGGCGGTGGATAGCATGTACTTGCTAACCCCATTGTTGCTCAACCTATTCAGACGACCAGTTCTCCACTGTTAGTATTGGTCCGGAGTATGACTCATCTCAGGTACTTAAAGCACCTTATAAAGTCCCAGAGACCCCCCTTTTGTGCAGACAAAAGGAATTTGTCCTGGCATGATGTCTGTAACAATACGAGGTCAACCTTACGCTTTCAGTGTAACATAGGTTGTTCTTCTTGTAATTGTTCATATCTGCGTGAAACCTGAAAGAGGATCTTTGTGATGCAATGTACACTAAGTGCGGGCGTGAACAGGGTCTATCTTAGTTTCTGTGCCCTTCTCCGGGTCATAAGCCCACTCTCCAAGGGGTTAAGTGAATTAGACTGCAACTATTATCCAGCATTCTAGATCAGCTACCGTTGATATAGCTTGGTAATTGCTTTTTAACATATGTCCTTTGTTTCAATACTAAAAAATGTCGTGTATATATCTTAATCTTCTAGGATTGAGGCTGACCAGATTCTGACTGTGGAGTGCCAGTACTGCTAGAACTGGCGTCCGAACAATGAGACCTACTTGCTAGTGCATTCTGGACACCGCATACCGTCCATCATTAACCCGTCATTTCACAGCTATGAGTCATGCTTAGAGAGTGGGACTGGAGGGTGGTGTGTGACTATTACCATTCGATGCAAACAACATTCCTTGTAAGTCCCCGTAGAGTATGTGACAAGCCCATAAGAAAATTGAAAAGTATGCCCGGCAGATCTGCGGCCCAGACCTGCGCCCAAGAAGTCTGCCGGCAGACTTTTTAGTTGCCAGGCAAGGGTAAGCTGAGAGTTATGCAGCAGAATAAAATTTGCGCAGGACTTCCCGTCTTACTTTTATCCAGCGAGAACGCAGCTGGGCAAGTCTGCCACAGAAGTATGGGGCAGGAACAGTCTGCAGGCAGGGTCTGCACAGAACGTATGGCGGCGAGAACCAGTCTTGCCGCAGATTCGTTGCCAAGGGGCAACAGCTTACAGGGAATTCACAAGGTTAGTATGATCTGATTTTTGTCAGTTAGAGAATTGGCGGGGCAAAGTTCAAATTACAAATTTGCAATATGGTCCAGACGTTCCTACAGCCTGGAGAAAGAGTCCACTGAACACGGGCCTTGCAATTCCGGTCTTCCAACATGATGGATCTAATAATCTGACAATATGTTCCTGTCTTAGGTTACAGGATGAAGGGCTTTTTGTACTTTGTAGTACGATATGTGATGTAGTAATACACTTGTTTTGTTTGCTTGGGTTCCACATCGTATTGGATTAGTTTGTTCGATGCTAGTATCATAGCACTAAGTTTATAGTCATTCATATTTGACGTTTTTAGTTCCCATTGCTTGTTTTGTGCATTACCAATGCAGAGTTGTCCAGCTTTGCATTAGCATTGTTATTGATTAAGCTTCATTGTAACAGTTTGGTTGGATATGTTCTCTTGATCGCCTTTTATCTGCACTTATAATTAATAGTGCTTCTTATCTGACTTACCCACACTCCAGTGGTGACATCTGTTTCACCATCTGAGGGTGATACAGGTGACACCATCTCTATCACAGGGACTGGTTTTAGTGCTGTAGCATCCGATATGACTGTTACCCTTGATGGTGTGGAGTGCACCGTCACAGCAGCATCAGACACCTCGGTTGAGTGCACCATCGGTGCTCATTCAGCCGGTATCTATGGTGTAAAGGTGCACGTTAGCGGTAAAGGATATGCTAGTGGTGATGCTACCTTTGAGTATATCTTATCAGTGACGTCAGCCAGTCCTAACGAAGGTGAGATACATTAATCACCTGTGATGAATTCTTCTCCAAGTTTTGAGCTGCTTCATATAACTTTGGTGTAATTTAAACCATATAGTCAGAAATAAATGCATAATGCACTGTATGTAATACAGAATCAACAGATACCTTAAGTCCGTTTCCAGGTATTCCTTTGTTCAAAATCACAAAGATTGTAGTGTTGTACTGTTATCAATCTATATTGTCATTATTTCACTCTAGTGATAAACAACTTAAAAGAAGTTTGTGAGAAATACCTAGAAAACTAGTGTGTGGGTGCTTTATACCATTGTAGCGGTAAGCCTTGAAACTAACCACAAATCTTTATTTTTATTACTCTTGTTTTTAGTTTTTTTTAGTGGCATGTTCACTTTAAGGGAAAATGTATTTTTTTTGGGGGGGGGGAACAAACTTGAAACAAAACACTTTCTTTATTTGAATTCATTTTTTGATTTTTTTATGATACTAAAATAAAATTTTGATATAAAATGAAGTTAAGAGTTTAAAAGGATTTATTCTCTACAAACAAGGAAAATTGCATGGGGCAGCTTAGAGTGGTGTGCCAATTCATTTAGATTGAATCAAAAATAATATTTCAAGCTACTATAATTCAACTCCTTTTAATGTAATATGAGCTTGCTACACCATAAGTAATGATCAAAATAAACCAACTCACCACCTGCCTGTAATGTTCAAATCTATATTTTCATTATCACAATATTTTGTATGTAAAGGTAAAACTATCATATTTACCTTTAAAATATTTGCATAATAGGAAGCTTTGGAGGAGGAACTATTTTAACCATCACTGGATCTGGATTTCATGAGAGTGCAACCCAAGTTACAGTCTGTGATAATGTCTGCCCTATTGAAAGTGCAACCTACACACAGATTACATGCAAAGTTCCCATTAACACTGGTAAGCTTTATTTGCTTAATATCTAGTCAATGTTTCTATATATTTTTGTAGGATTAAAATCTGCTAGGAACATTATTTTATCAATTGTGTGAAAAAAAAATGGTGTAAAAGTGGTAATGATCAAACGGAACACAGAATAATGGTGTAAATTAATTATTGAATTTGATTAATTCTTGCCTGTTATCAAACATGGAAATTTACTTCAGGTTCACATATGTTAAGAACTTGGATATAACATGTAAAGCAGCACAGACATATAAATGATATGAAGAACATTGCAAAAAAAATAATGTCAACAATGTATACCAGATATGCATAATCTCATATGATAGAATGACATTAATTCACATCATGATGGTGAATGAAAAGCTTGTAGTTATGATTGATATTTTCCCCTTGGTGATGATGGGCTTGGACAAAAGCCCGGTACATCTCACACCCAGTAACAATGTTCTTCATCTACACTGGTCAAAACTGTGGACGTTATTGGAAAGAGGCATTTGTAATGTAAACTAAGTTCGGGTGAAAGGGTTATCTTATTTTCTGTGCTTCCATATAATCCCACCATCTCCAAGGGGTTAAGGGAATAGACTCAACTGTTATCACATCTAGATCAGCTACTGTGATATACTTGTAATTGCTTCTAACATATTCTTCTTGTTTCATATAAAAATGTATAATATCTTACATCTACAGGGATTGAGGCTGACAATTCTGACCTGGAGTGCCAGATTACTGTAGAACTGGACAATGGACCTGTTGCTAGTGCATCTGACACGTTCACGTACCGTCCATCATTAACCCCCGTTATCACAGCCTTGAGTCATGCTAGAGGCGGGACTGGAGGTGGTGTGACTATTACCATCGATGGCAACAACTTCCTGTAAGTCCCCTAGAAGAGTGTGACAAGTGAAAATCATGCAAACACTGTGGCAGACTTGACATGACAGATTGATACCTTGCTAAATAGTTGGACTGAAGTGAAAGTGTTGATTCAGATGAAGCCAATCACAGAGAGCCCCCATTTTTCCCAACCAACCTGGAAATCAGGAAAAATCTGCACACTGACTTCCCCCACTTCTAGGTAGGGACAAGTCAGGGAATTTGAAAAAAAAAAGTCCCTCAAAGCAGGACATTTGTGTGTACATTGGTCTGAGAAAGAAATGGGCAAGGCAAGAAATAGGTCAAAATGATAATCTTTGAATTTTTAACTTCCACTGGGAAAAATAAGGATGTTTTGATTGCTGTAGTGTGTCACTAGAGCATTATGTTGTATCACCACTGATAAACATTTTACATTCAGTACTCTTAAATAGCAAGCCTTGATCACTCTTCATCACTCTATGTTCGCATTGCAGCCCATCTGGTAACACTGTAACAATTGCTGGTACAGTTTGTGAGATCACCTCAGAATCGTCGACCCAGATTGTGTGTGTCACTGGATCCCACAGCCCACCTGAGAGGTCAAAGGTCACCGTGGACTTTGGAGTAAATGGGATTGCATATGCATCAGAGGTACCAAAGATTTTTTCTAATCCTATGTATTTTATTCATTTCATTTCCAGGGTATGAAATCTGTAACACAACATGAAAGCAGAAAATGATAACATCAACTAATGCCAGGGATTACCGAAAGGATAGAACGTTTTGTAGAACACTCTCTACATTACCCGATAGATTACAAATATAAGATAATTAACAGAATCGTTCCATTTGTAAACCATCAGCTGGTGTTTTGTTAGATGACCCAGAATGACTTAGGCCACTGAATTTTAATATTTTTCTTCAGACTTCATTTTATGACCCAGTTATACTATTGCAAAATCACGCTGGAGTCACACTGGCCGGGTGCTTGTGCTGCTGGTTGAGTTATTAATTTGGAGAGGAGATGGTATTTGAAACATGTTTAAAAATGAAAAGTTTTCAAGGTGATATGTTTTGAAATGACTTTCTAGATTTTTTTTTTAATACAATAGTTCCCCCCAAAATCATGAACTATCAGTGTGCAATTTTTTGGCTGTGGCAAATTTATTGGATTTTTTTTTTTAATGAAGTAAGGTCATGTCCCCATTTCTGGCTTAATAGACAAGGAGGGATAATTCATCAAGAAAAAATATATATCTTGGGGGTTTGTATGTATTGTGTCTCGCAAAGCAAGTCATAACCAAGTTAGGATCTTTAACCCCCTACCTCCCCCTCCCCCTCCTTCCCCATTCCCCACTACCCTCTCCACCATCCCCATCACACCATAGGAACTGAATTGATATTAGAATACTTATATTATTATTTGAGAAAATTTGCTTTCTGATCTGTTTTTAATATATTTGTTTGTTTCATTGACTTTTATCTCACCCAGGGTGTTGCAGACTTCTTCTACATCGATGTGTGGTCATCAATATACACCTGGGGTGGCAAAGAGCCCCCTATCGAGGGTGATTTTGTCATCATTCAAGCCGGACAAACCGTTCTTCTGGACCAAGACACGCCCATTCTCAAAGTGCTTCTCATAGAAGGTAATAACTGACTAATTAGTAACCCCCAACAAATTGACTCTTTACTCTTTTGCCTGTCAAGGTTAACTTGTCATAATTGCACAGTGACACTTTATAATAGACTACTTCGGTTGCATCTTTATGAATGTTTTTAGGTGTGCTAAAAGGAATTTATGCCGTAAACCACTCAACGCTTACAAAATAAGATTATGAAGATCAATATGAGTAAACAAATTTTGATAGGAGAGTAAAGATGAAATCTTGCTAAAGAGGCAGCATCCCGATGAACAACAATTCACTTGTTTGTTCCCCCCCAGCAATGATTCTTGGACCCCCCCCCCCCCCCCGAATTTGCATCGTTGTATTCTGTCAGTCTTCTTAATCCTAAAACACACAAATTTTGTTGTCTCTTTCCTCTCAGGAGGTGCCTAATCTTTGAGAAAAGACATCGAGGGCCTGTCCAGCTGAGTATTCGTCATCACTGATGGCGGCCATTTCAATTGGCCACAGAAGGAACATTCACAACGAGCCACAGTCACGATGCATGGTACACGTCAGATCTACAGAGCTGCTCTGTTTGACTAAGACCTTTCAGTCCGTAATGGCCGTGACATGCATGGTAGGTGGCACTCATAGTACTGATTAAATACAGTTTTGTTGCCATGATGTTAAGCGTTCGTTTAAGGTGTGAGATCACTGATGAAAACGTCTACTTGTTACTAATGTATTCATCCAAGGTTATTCTGTAATGTTACCTCAGATTTATTTTCCACAGAATGAAGTTCATGAGGGGACCATGAAACAGGCACCCTTATGTGTTTGTCATGTCCTGAGCAATATGTGTCTGTTGAGGGTTTCCAAATATCTATACAGAATTTTAAACATTCATTGTTTTGTATAGATTTATTTAACATGGTAAAAAATATATTTTTCTTGAATCTCTTGCAATTTAAATTCATTAATTATGGTATTTTGCAATTACTATGTCTCTTTGATGTCATAATTTCAGGAAACACATCCCCATCATGTGGACGCCATCGCTGAACACATTGACGCTCGGTGACACGTACTATCACTGAAACAGGCGTCAATTGGAGGTCGAAGATAAATCGTCATTGCATCCACCGCGACAGACACAAACAGATTGCAAAACGAACAGATCACTTATCACAGGTAGGAGTTCTACTTTCACCTCCACTTTTGATAGCTATAGTGTCATTTACCACTGCTAAAATCTGATATACAGGGTGGCCATAGAAAGAGCTAAGAGTTAAATCGCTAATTTCTCACCATTATTGGCAAAATGTCATTAATTTTTATTTCGTTGGTTAAATGGTTCTTTTTCCGACATAAATGACACCAAGATCATTGATTTGAGTAAGTGCGTTTTGATCTAGGGCCATTTTTCGGAGGCAATGAGCAATTTCCCAAATTCGCCAATTTTTCTACAGCGGGCGGTCAATCGGAACGCTAGTATTGGGGCCTCTGAGCTTGCCATACCAGCCCGCATACCAGACAACCGCGATGACAATGAGTTGTAGCTAGCATCTGTCTTCTTATGAAAAGCGGGAGGGCATTCCAGGATTTCATAAAGAAGACATGCTAGCTACATCTCCTTTGTCATCGGCGGGTTTGTCTAGTATGCGGGCTGGTATGGCAAGCTCAGGAGGCCACAATACTAGGCGTTCCGATGAACCGCCGCTGTAGAAAAATTGGCGAATTTGGGAATTGCATTGCCTCCGAAAAAATGCCCTGAATCAAAACGCCTTACTCAAAATCATATGCTTGAATATCATTTATTGGAAAAGAATTGTTCTAACCAACAAATAAAAAATTAATGACATTTTGCCAAATAGGTGAAGAAAATTAGCGCATTATACTCGTCAGCATTCTTTCTGGGCCACCCCTGTATAATGACATTTAAATTTATTTATTAATTGTATTTTAGGTAACTTCATTTTTGTTTTATTGTAAGAAATTGTTTTGTAATGACAGATGTCATGGAATGAGATTTTGAGAAATTAAATGTTTTTCCAAACTTGTACTTCTTCCAGGTGTTTCTGACGATGGTGTTACGTTGACCTTTGACCCACCTGTCAAATACCAGCACATCTCCATCGTTCAGGAGATTGATGGGGTTGTCCTGGACACAAGAGGAGAAGTTGGTCTTCTGACCCACAATGTCAAGATGAGGGGAAATGTGAACACTGACTGGACAGAGACCATTGAGGCTTGTCAGGCAGAGTTTGATACAGGTTGGAAATACAAGTCTGATCTCTGTTTGTGATTGCCATAAAATGAAAGAAACATAGGAATAGAGAAAAAACATGTTAAAATAAGATATAAATAAAATTTAATAAATAGAATTGTTTAAAGCTATTTAAATAAGTAGAAATAATTAAGTCAATAAATAATTAAAATTTTAAAAAGTACTTGAAGTTATAAATAAATGAAGAATTAAATAGATGAGTAAAAAGACAAAAAATAAATGAAGTCTGTCTTCTTTATTTGCTTGTATCTAAAAATGGGCTGATCATACACATCAGTTACAGAGCTGCCAAGTAGTACGATTTTATCGTATTTCGTACAATTTTTCCATAAGAATACGACAGTACGATTTTTCTCGATAAAATACGATTTTTCTGAATTTCGACTGTGTGTGTTAATCTGTGTATTGTGTGTGACACTGGCAATGAGTGCATGATCTCAGCTCAATGCGTGCGCCATCAAGCCATTGAGCTTCTATAGATCAGAGCGCACGCACATTTGGATCACTGAGTGAACGATACCTGAACCGTGGTACATGCATTGCGCTAGAGCGCAGGCACGCAATCACTGTATATGCAAGTGCGACGGCGTGCAGTGCGATGAATTCACGTGTGTTACATGTACTTACTGGAAGTGAAGTCGGACTGTGACTCGATATTCGGACTTTCGTATTTTTTTCACCATCATGGCTTCGAAATCTGGAGCTCAAGTTTGATCAAACAAACATTTAAAACATGTTTGCGAATTATAATGATGGTCATTTTTGGACCTGAGGCTGAGCAAGAAGGACAACTTTACCAGTGCACACGATGTACAGCACTCAGCAGACTTCTCAACGGGCGACAGGCTACGAGCCTCGGGCGGCCACGGGGGAGTTCAGGCCGGACATTACCTTATGCAGTGATCGTCAGAAGCTTCAAAAACATGAAGAAATGTGACTCCTTTCACTACTTGTTTGCAACAACGAAGTCATCTATCAATAATAAGAACAAAGGCCTTAAAACTTTAAAGGTATGGCGCTAATGGCGATGATGTATTATGCTGTTAAGACCGAAATGTTTTAGTCCCACATACAGTAATTGATGTAGGGTAATGAAATCTCAACATCGACTCGAAGAGTCAACAATAGTCAATAGTTCAGAGCATGTGACTTTATTGCTGAAATTTGCACAACAGTAAACTGACTAGTGTTACTATGTTTGCTAGTCTCGTGGAAACGCGTGTGATGAACGCGTGGCTTAGTGTACATGGCAAAAGCAAAAATAGGATTTTTGATGTGAAAATAGGATTTTTGGGAGAAAATAATAGGATTTACGGTCCAATGAGGTTGGCAGCTCTGCAGTTATCATCATTTGTAATACATCAATTCACATAAATCTTCACCTCTTCAGAAAGCCTGATGGTGAAATGTCAGTTTTTACGAAAACCAGAGCTGTTACAAATTCTAATTGAATGAAGCATTGCACAACTTTCTTTGAATGCGAGTTTTACAAAGCTGCGATACATTGTAAAGAGTTATGTATATTGCATGATTTTGAATAACCTACAACATACAAAGTCAAGTAGGCAACACATCTTGAAGTTTATTATTTTAGCTCACTGGATAGCCATGATCAGATGAAATATCACAAATTGTTGGAATATATTTTAGGATTCTTTGTATTTAGAATTATTATGTAAGGTATAAAATTGTTTCTGTCTGATAATCTCATTAAAGTAATTTGTTGGCATATCATGGCTCATTAAGCACATAATTTTTAATCTCAGAGTAACGTCTATTGTAATGGTCTTATCCTCTGCTTTCATGTTGCTTTTACTTCCAGGTATGTTTGAAACTCAGACCTGTTTCTTGGGTCGTTTCGGCGAGGAGACTGCGAGTGATCAGTTTGGTTCTCAGATCATGTTCTTTGCCAAAGAACAAGATGCTCACCTGGTTCAAGGTCGGTTTGAGTTTGTGGAGTTCACTCATGCTGGTCAGGCCTTTCGTCTGGGTCGCTACCCGATTCACTTCCACATGAGTGGTGACGTAACAGGATCGTACGTCCGTGGATGCAGCATCCATCATACATTCAACCGAGCCGTAACCATTCATGGCGTTCATAACCTTCTGGTGGAGCACAATGTTGCATTCAACATCATGGGGCACGCATTTTTCATGGAAGATGGCATCGAGACAAACAACATCATTCAGTATAATCTGGCCGTGTTTGTGCGACCCAGTAGCAGCTTACTCAACGTTGATGTGACCCCCAGCCAGCTTCTGGGTGACGAACCCCGACAACATTGTCCGTCATAATGCAGCAGCCGGTGGCAGCCATTTTGGATTCTGGTACAACATGCCACAACATCCAGGTGGTCCATCAGCAACTACCACCATTTGTCCTCGCAACGTTCCCTTACAGGAATTCTATAACAATACTGCCCACACCATGGGATGGTATGGCCTGTGGGTGTTCCCCCGCTACCAACCAAAAGTTGACGGCTCCTGTGAATCTGTCGAATCGGTACCAGCCAGGTTTGAGAAGTTGACAGTCTGGCACACTGAACGTGGTGCCGAGGCAGTTGCAGTCGGTGCTGTCCAGTTCCACAACTTCTTAGCAGCAGATAACGTTGAATCAGGATTTGAATTCCAGCAAATCGCAGGTTCCCCGTGGGGGGCAGAGGGCGCCCTAGTCAAGGACTCTGTTGTGATTGGTCGGAGTGATGGATTGTCAGGAAGTGGTGAAGATGCCAACTGCACTATCTCTGGGGTGAGAACACCGAAATCAAACTACTTCACTGTTGATGGTGTCAAATTTATCAACTTTGACCGAGATGATTGTGCGGCTGTGAAAGCTTGTAGTAAATGTAGAAAGCATCAGGGAGGATATCCGTCACGTTTCCAGAATCTGGAATTTTTCAATGCCCCCCAAAAAGCTGGTTTCAAGTGGCACCATGAGACGTGGTTTGAAGACTTGATGCGATGTTTACAGGTCATGCAGGGTACAGTGTGCTGCCAGCCAATAACAACCTCCCCCCAGACCACTGCCAGATAGATGTTACTGAATACAACTATGGAGCCCAACCAGGAGCCGTTTGTGATGATACCATCCATTTTCATCGATTGGCCTTCAACAAGCCCAAACCAGACTCTCTCTTGTACAAGGATGCTCTTTTCACCAATGCCTATGGAACCACAGTCAATGTGTTCTTTGCGAAGCGAATCACTCATTCAAAAGGCTGGATGCTGACCCTCATTGACGGAGAGTCATATACATTCTTTTTCCGTGATCGAGACCACCTGACCAACATCACGTACAATGCACAGTTTGATGATTTCCAGGATGGGGACTATGTCCTCGTAACCCACAACTTCACCCAGAAACCTGACGTGGCTTCAATTATTGGCGACATCAGAAATAGCTCAGACTCCTTTCCAACGTATGAAGATAACATCAATGGTGACTTCTATGTCAATGGTGAAACCAACGATTTGACCTACATCAGTAAGTACCTTGTCATAAGAGGTCATTCCACCATTATTTAGTTTCTTTCAAAAACAAAGGAACATGGCACAGCTTTGTATAAAACCATTTAGAAAGAATCCATAAAGATTAACAGAACTTTGCATTAATTAAATGAAATCCATTGAACTTATTAATGCATTATTTTAATGACCCTCTCCCACAGTTTTTAAACCATTTAACAACCCTCTTGTGTTATAATCCCAAACTTATAGTAAAATACACCCCCCGGCACACCCGTATCCCACCGCCAAACACAAAACATTGAATACTCACGGTTACTTAGCCATGATAGATGTTTGTATTCATTTATTTTTCTTGATGATGCTGTACATTGCAATATATGGGAGAAAACATAATAATAATAGCTTCTCTTTATATAGCGCTTTTCATAACAGACATATATCAAAGCGCTTTACAATTATATAGAAAATTAAACAAAACTTGATGACAAACAAAATTGAAGTTAAACATAAGATACAAAGTATAATAACAATTTAAGAACTATGTTGAATATGCCTTCTCCATCAGATGTGTTTTTAATTTTAACCTGAACAAAGAAATATCAGTGATGCAATGAATTGAGGCTGGGAGAGAATTCCAAAAGCCTGCAGCAGAGCATGAAAAGGACCTATCACCAAAATATTTTGTTTTTGCTTTTTTAACAGTCAAGAGGATTACATTATGACATATTCAAATTTAGTCAACAAGGTAAAATCATTTGTAGGGTATGGTGTTTGAAACCTAAAGTCTTTTTCTACAAGATTCATTATTTTTGAGAAATCTATAATGTGAATAAATAGTGGACCAAGGCTAATGTTTGATGAGTTTGAATCCATGTCAACGAAACCTTTTTAACAATATAATAATCATAATCGGGTTTAGAAGATTTAAATACAGTGATTTAAAAGTTGAATTATGTCATGATTTAAATCACTGATTTCTTTTTGAAAAAAGTAGTTGATTCAAATTAAAACCATAGAATTACATAACAAATTGGTCTTGTGATTGGTCAAATACCAAGAGTAGAAACAAATAAGACAAACATCAAGATCAGATATTTTCCAGTTTTTGCTTAGAAAAAGGTATTAACAAAAAAAGAATTTACATGATGGATGGAATCAAATTTTATATAATCAATCCCCTTTCTCACTTATGGTGAGGGGGATCATATAGGATAAATTAAAAAAGGAAATCAGATTGTCTTTAAGTTTGTTTATTTTGAGGAAAACACTCTAACCGTGATAATAACCACCTCTCTGTACTTATAAATTTCCATTCAATTTCTGGCTCTAACATGATTATAACCAATTGTCTGTACTTCTAAATATCCATTCAGTTTCTGGGGCTGGTAATGATGAACCTGTCAATGTGCAAGTCAATCTAGACATCTACCGATGTTTCTTCGAACATTGCATCGAACCGGTACTAGAACCTCCTCCAGAGAGCACCCCTGAAAACACCTTCATGTGGTCTGACCCGGCTGCCTGGGAGGGGGTGTCTGACGGGTGGGGTGGGTTCGGTGGAGGTGTGCCACTGGATGACGATGATGTTCAAATCTTGCCAGGTAAGAGTGTCATCAACTGGTTACAGGTTGTTGCCGAGAGTACTGTAACTACTGTCATTACCTCTTTGTGAAGGAAAATTCGTTTCTGTATATTTCCACTCTTTCGCCAATCTTAGAATTTGTTTTTCGGTGTATTCCACATTTTCTTCTGGGTTACTACTCCAAACTCTACTTACAAATATCCTGCTTTCCTCCTAATTTTCCCCTACTTTATCAACCAAGCAGAGTTGAAGGTTTAAAAGTTTCAGTTTGGTATGTCGAAACATCCATTAATCCTAGTCTTTTTGTGATGTTGATTGTACTCCAAGGTTTCATAATACTGTATCACTTCAAGACACTATAACATTGTGGAAGACCCATTTAAACAAATCTCAAACTTTGCTGTCTGACATATCTGACAGTGTTTGAATGGACAAATGAACGCCCTAGAACACAAAAGTTCAGACAGTTATGCTATCACTTGTAAAATATGGACACATGAATTGTTCTCGGCCGATGAAAATTCTGCAACACAACAGT